>JAQBSW010002522.1:0-101651 GCA_029291075.1 Eudiplozoon nipponicum | reverse complement strand
TTTAAATTTTTCATTTTTGTACATGAAATGTAACAATCTTGTCAAGGCAGCAGTACAAAGTTCAAACTGTTGTTTAAGAATTGAAGCAAATTATTTTATATTTTTTTAAACAATAAATGTGTTGGCGCGTTTAAATTCGTGCAATGGTTACCACTTATTGAACCACTATATGCTGCTTTATCATCCTCTAACTTACATAGTCGGACCTCTATACTTCTTTAAATCAAGTTTGCAAGCTTGAAGTAAACACCAATCCCATTGTATTTAACCAGTCGTCGCACAACATAACAAAACAATCGCCAGTCGCAACTCACTGACGCGTTTCGACCTTCTATTTACATCATCAGAGTACGACGGAAAACTGTCTAGCAAGGATCAAACCGCATTGCATATATTTGGAAAGCATAATAAGATATGCGGCTCTCACATCTAGTAGTTTTGCCTGCATTGAACGTGACTGTAAATGTCGGCTGCACAAGTTGTATTCAGTCAAGAACATTAGTTTTTTGTAGCTTTCGCCACACACATATTTTAGACAATACAATTAAACAATAATTGATTGCGCGGGTGGTGGTAACAATTATTTAAATGAAGTTTGAGAGCTTGAAGTAAACACCAATCCCACTGCTTTATCATCCTCTGGCTTACTTGTCCTCATAGTCGGACCTCTATACTTCTTTAAATCAAGTTTGCAAGCTTGAAGTAAACACCAGTTGTCGAACAACATAACAAAACAACCGCCAGTCGCAACGCACTGACGCGTTTCGACCTTCCATGATCATCATCAGAGTACGTCGGCAAACTGACTTTCGAGGATCAAACCGCTGTGTATATATTTGAAAAGCAAAATTAGATAGGCGACTCTAACATCTAGTAGTCTTGCATACATTGTACGTGACTTTAAATGTCGGCTGCACAATTTCTATGCAGTCACGAACATTAGTTGTTTGAAGCTTTCGCCATACACATATTATAGACAATACAATTAAACTACTATAGGTGAGAACCGCATATCTAATTTTGCTATCCAAATATATGCAATGTGGTTTGATCCTCGCTAGTCAATTTGCCTTCTTTTTCTGATGATGTTCATGGAAGTTCGAAAATAGTTGTTTTGTTATGTTGTTCGATGAGTGGTTAAATAAAATGAGATTGGTGATTACGTCAAGCTCGAAACTTGATTTAAAGAATTGTTTCAACCACCCGCGCAGGCAATTGTTGTTAAATTGTATCGACTTCCATACTGTTGGCATAGTCATAACTACTGTAGGTATGGTCAAATCAATTACGCAAGAATCACTTCACCAGTTCCCATTAGAAAGTAAAGACGGGTAACGACTTTTTTTATAGAACTTGGAGTTAAAAATTAGACAAATTTTTGTTTTATATAGCCTTAATGTATAATTCTTTTCACAATGCAAATCGAATATTGGAAGTATGAAGCATAAATATGTGGATTTAAAAGTGTATATATATATATGAAATGGAATAACATTTATTAATTCATATATGTTATTCCATTTCATATTTAAAAGAATGGTTAAACTCAGTAGCGATATATATATATATATATATATATATATATATATATATATATATATATATATATATATACATATATATATATATATACAAATTCACATTAGCTCAGTAATTCACCATAAAATGCAATTAAATAATTTGGAACACTATTGACTTCCTAGGCTATCTAAATAAATAAGAAGTATGTTAGAATCCAAAGTTAAATGAGTTAAACATAACTAATCTATGAACATGATGACGATTTATCTGAGAGTCAGTCGACTAGGCTACTATAAGCAAATTTAGCCAGGCTGCTAACTCCGTCTAGCTGCCATGCACCTGTTCACAATGCTTCAGTAGGTTCAGCAGTATCACTCATGTTCTGCCATATTTATATGTGCTTAATTTAAACTTCAATTTATAGATAATATCATATTTATGCAAACTTGTTAAATATTGTTCTGGGGAGTCACAGCTATACCATATACGACGAAATTGACGCGTGGACGATGTTGCAGGCCAGATGCAATTAGCAATACATGCACTTTTTTGAGTTAGAGACTCGTTAAGTATGCACACCAGGATTTAATATTTCATCCTTATTCATATCATGCACGTAAAATGGCCCAAAGATGGACACTCTTGAATGTACATTGAAAAGGTTTTTACAAATATTTATAATATAATATTTGTAAAAATGTACGTGAAATGTCCCTTATTTCTGGTTAGTTCAATGAAATGGTAAATAAATTGAATCCTTAAAATTTATTCTACTAATTTATTTAAAAGCTCAAAAAGTTGCTTGTGTTCTATTCATAGTAGAGTCGTAAATGTCAATTAACTCTTTACTTTAAACTAATTATATTTTCTGGTAATGATCGTGGCAATAGGCTTGACAGCGCCATGAGACGGGATCTTGTATTGACGGCACAATAAATTTAAGAGCTCAATAAATTGCTTGTTATGTCGTGTGTTATATTAATGAAAGAATCGTAAAAGTATATAATTACTATTTTAAAACTAATTTTATTACCTGGTAATGATCGTGACAATAGGCTTGGCCACGCCACTCATAAAACCGTGCGCCATGAAACGGAATCTCGCATTGATGGCATACGAAATGTTCAACGTGCCAGGCTTTTCCCATTGCTCTGATCACTCTATTCTCAATCGGACGTCTGTAATTTTTTTGTCGATCGTAAGACAGTGTATTAAAATATCGAAATCAAATATAAACATTTATTGCAATATTTCAAATAATATTTATCCATATACACTAAAAATATATAATTAATTAATGAAAATATTTTTCGTTCAAGCATCAAGCATAGCCGTACTTTTGCTATTCTAAATAGTTTAAAAACAAATATGGAAGGTTTTTAAAATATGTTAACTTAAATTAAATTTAGGAAATGAAAACATTACTTTGTATAAAGAAAATATTGATATATTCGTGTTCATAACATGAAATTTTTTCTTCTTTATGAAAAATTTAATAAACTTATTCATTAAGAACATATTGATTCTTATTCATATTTCACACAAATCCGCTGCGTTTAATAACATTAGTTAAAAGTATAGATTTATTCTCTCAAATAAATCTCGTAGTTTGCTTTGTGCCGAAACATCAATTACGGTGAAAAAATATTTACTATTCCATTTTGATACGCTGAATATGTTTTCTTTAAAAGTGAATGCTATTGATTGTTTTGCATAAAATATTTCAAATTTCTTATTTTGGTGTTAAAAATAAAATATTTCTTAAATTTTATCTTCATTTAGCTGTTGACACGTTTATTTGTGCTGTCTGACAGCTTAGAAGATTTAGTGACTTAACGTTTTAAATATTATGGAATACCATATTTATTCACGATACCATGAAGGTTATTCCAATTTATTTAAAAAACCTAAATAGCAATATATTGTCTATTGTGTGGCAGTTAAAATATATTACTTATTTAAAAACGATTTTTTATTCGGAAAATTTTAGTAGTTAGTTATTCTTAATCTGTCTGTATTGACTAAAGTCCAAAGTTTTTAACTTTTTATCAGTATAATAATTAAAAAATAAACAGGAACGCTTTAACTGCAAATAGTATAAAGCATCATTCGTTAATAAATTTAAACGAAATAAAATTTTATGTGCATGAAATAGGCAACTACGTAATAATGAGAGAGTATCTTTCTTGTTACGAAGAGCTATATATATATATATATATATATATATATATATATATATATATATATTCAGAATATTATGCAAAAGTCGCCACAAATAACTTTCTACTTTTTTCTTCCTGTTGTTCAAAAGCAATACAAAATCAGCCAAAATATGATGCACAATATTACACGAGAATGAAATAGACAAACTAAGGATGAATAAACGTTTTAAATATTTGTGATGAAATGGTGTCTCACAGTGTATGACTGTTACAGGCCTGGTAACGAATGATTCAAAGAATAGGACCTGAATGATATGGAAAATCAGCAGAGATTTTTACCCAGCAAAGACTCGTTATTTTGCAGGGATCCAATCTGGTATCACATTTCGTTGCAATCATGACATTAATCATTTATAAATGTAATGGTCGTTTATTAATAAATCAATGATTGCGCGGGTGGTAGTCACAATTATTTAAATCACATTTGCGATCTTTAAATAAAAACCAATTTAATTGTTCAACGACTTGTTAAATATAATTGGTTTGGTGTTTACTTGATGCTCGCAATCGTTTTTCAAAGAATTGTTACCACCAGTCACGTAATCATTGATTGTTTAATAAATGAATATTACTTTTTTGATTGATTAATGTCATGATTACTACGAAATTTGATTACAGATTGGATCGTAGTCAAATAACGAGACTTTGCTGGGTGAAAGGCTCTGCTAACTTTCCATATCCTTCAGGATCTATTTTTTCAATAATTTTTTACTAGGCATATAACAATTGTAAACTGTGAGACACCGACTCGTCACAACTACATAAGATGTTTACTCATCCTTAGTGTGTCTATTGCATTCTCTAATAATACTGTACATAACGCTATGGCTAGTTTGTGTTTACTACTGAAAAACAGACGCATAGAAGATTTTAGCGAAAGTTACTCCTAGTTGTATTTTATTCTTAATATTAATACACTTAAAGCAGATAAAAGTCGAAATCTCACTATCTAGCTATAAACTATGCAGTTAACCAGATATATATCTTACCTAAACTTATGTTATATAGAACATTATATTCTATATAACTTGGAACAATAGGCTGACCACAGGTTTGCATAATTTATTTAAACTTTGATCAACACACCAGTTGTCTTGTAAGAGTTTCGCTGAAAGGAATCTAACTAATCGATCGTATCTTGTACCAAAAACAGTAATTTTATCCAATGTGCAACGTCAAATTTTCACTATAATTAAATTGCCCTCCGGCATAAAACAGGTGAAACAATAGCATGAAACAGCAATACAATTTAAATATACTTTAATAAGGAATAGCTGTAATTCCGGTTAATTTGAAATGGAAAGACTATTCAAAAATGGAAATTCGTAGAAAATTTTAGTTTAAAATTTAGATCAACAGTTGCAGTTGGAACCCTATTCTACAAAAATACAATACACTCATTATAAAATTTGGATGTAAACTGGTGCTGTCCTCCAGTCAAGGCTCCAGCCTGGTGTGAGCTCCGCTGTACAAATAGTGCAGCTGAAGTGATGCGCGTGATGAAATTCACCGCCTATCTGTAAAGAGATATAAATTTAGGTAACAAGTATAGTTAATTATTATAGGTTAACTACTTCCGATATGTTTCCCAGGTTCGATAAGAAACCTAAATAACCAAAGGTTACATTAACATATAATTTAGTAAAGCTCATTAAAATTTGTTTTAATACCACGTTGGCCACAAGTTTTGTTTTACTCCTGTGCGTGTTGTGTCAAACCTTGAAGATGAGACTGGAAATGTTGTCCCGAAATATTGTGAAAAGAACAATGGCAAATCTTGTTCCAACGTCATTTTCAAACAATCAGCTGATGGAAGGTTTAAAAAAGAAGGGACAAGTAAGAACCCATCAATGGAAGCCAATAAATCAGAGCACGTGAAAATGATCAAAATTCAAGATTTTACCGACCTACGAGTGCTATCAATTGTCCCGCACAAGAAAAATGCGGTCAAGTCCACAACAAGATGGAGAGCACTGCGCAAAGAGATTCATCATTTGTTTTAATACTGTTTTGTTGCGAAGATTAAATCAGTAATGCTTGTAATATTTTAGCGCAAATAAGCCGGGGTGAAGATAGAACAAACAATTATAAGTGTTTCAATGTGGCCCACTTTTTTACGTTTTCGTTGCATGCATCAATTTGAGATATTTGCAAGTTGAAAAAAATTATTTACCATTTCTTTGTGATTAAGAAATTCGTTAATTTAACAGCTACGTTTTCAAAATTCTCCATATCACTGTAGTGCAAGTGAAATCCTGATTTTCTTGTTTACTGCGTTTCATCAATGCTTGACGCAATAAAATAAATTTTAATATTTGTAACTTTTTTGACTAAAATTAAATTCATATATAATATAGTTATTCACCAATTTATTTAAACTTATAATGAAACACTACCAACTATCACCATCAGTTATAAATTAGAAACCTAGTTGTACAATGAAAATACACATTAATGAGGTGAAATCAAATTGAGATATCAATATTTTTTATTTTTTCTAATTAAGCTCAACTATAAGAACACATTACATATACGATTTAAAAAATCGTTTTTCTAAATAAATAAATGAAAGCTGGTTAAGAAATTTTTTAAATTGGTATGTGCTTTTGCATATATTTGATTTGTTGTTTTATGTTTGTTGAGTATTTCTACCACTATTCCTCGTTACAATACAGCTTTTGTGTTGTATGATCAAATTTGTCATCTGGGTCCACCATGACGTCGTTTGGACAAATGTATACGCGTTTTGTCTCGCAAGCCGTCTTTAAATTTTATGTATTAGGTGTTTCGCACCCTGTAACATATTAGTTAAAATGTGACCAGAAGGATAATCCATATTCAACATGAACAGAAGGTATAATCACATGTGCTCATTCGTTCCGTGCTTACTGACGATTCATTAGAAGGAACCGGTAATGTGTCCCATACACACTATATATTTGGGTGAAGAATATGCGACAATTGGATCAAAAATATCTACATGTAAATCGGTAGTGGAGCTAACTTAAAATAAATTATCTACAATTTGACGTCAAAGCCAACTCACATTATAATATATATATATATATATATATATATATATATATATATATATATATATACCAAGCCTGCCGGGGTAAAAGCACTATGGCTAAATTGTCAGTACCTGATAGCCACACCATCATTGCCGAAAAGGTATTTGGTCCAAAAACTACGGTTACCGAGTCGGTACATGTTACCAACAAAATGGACTTCAATGTATGTTAAAATTCCCCAATTTTGCAACCATTGAAATGAAATGTGCTGGTAACATGTACGGATTCGGCAACCATGGTTTTAGTATCATGTAACTTCTCGGCAATGATTGGGTCGTTATCAGGTACTGACGCAATATCCATATTTTTGAGACCCTTTAAAGTCTTATATATCTATAGTACCTATCCACAAAATGACCATCTCTATAAATAAGTTGAAAGATCAAACAAAGAAAACAAACCTGAAGTGAGTGAATTACTTCAAAGTTAGCTTATTATATATATATATATATATATATATATATATATATATATATATATAGATAAATACAGATATACATATATATTCATTGTATCCTTGCCATGTGCAAAACAAAATGAAATTTTATCAGATACAAGAAACGCTTCTTTCTCATTATTTCCTCGAGTATCTACTAATGAGCATATCTTCATATATAAATTGGTAGGCAAATCAAGATATAAATATGTAAACATAGGGAGTGTGAACAAAAGGAAACCAATCAATTGCGCGTCACCTCAATGCCTGAACATGCTTTTTCTGTTGTATTTATCCAAGGTAATATATATATATATATATATATATATATATATATACTTAGCCTGCAAAAGGTACCAACACTGAGGTTGTTTTATAAGTACCTAATACCATCATTGTGTTTGTCGCATCCGTACGTAGTGCCACCACAGTGGGTTTAAATTTAAAATTAAGTCAATATCATTTATCATTTTTTACGATAAAGATAATGTCATTCAAATAACTATATAACAGTAAGATACTATTTCTTGTGGAGAAAACATATATATGCAATTATGTATTAGGTGTTAGGCAAATTCTTTGTTCATTTTGGTTGTGTATTTCCAGAGTGCGCGTATTTGATGGTAACTGTACTGCTTTTGTTATCACCTAAACAGTTTACCTTGCATCGCTTCGCGACTTATTATTTTTGCCTACCAAGCTACAGGAAAAATTCTATCTCTTCTATGAAAGCAGTATGTAAAAACAAAAAATCAACTTTTTAATTTTTAAAATTCGGTTAAATCAATATTTTATTCAAAACGGCTGGAATAGTTATATGAAACATGAATGTTAAGCCAGCACAATTGACCTTAATTCTGTTAGATTGCATCAAATGCAAAAACATGAAATAATTGTCGGAAATAGATCCTGTAGCCCTAATTTATATATATATATATATATATATATATATATATATATATATGCTGTTATGCACGGAAAGATTATTATATTGTCAAAAACAAATGCAATATAATGGTCACGCAAAATGGCCATACGGGCAATAAAAATCATTAAAAAATCATAAGAAACAAACTTCCTCACGAAAAAACAGACTTTATGTTGAGCCTAGATATGCGATCACCCTGTAAAGAATGATAAAATAGATTTCATACGACCTGAAAACAAATAGAATTACTCAGCAAACCTCTAATCAAAATCACAAACAAAAATAAGTTTAAATAGGATTGAGGATGTGACAAATTCAACATGAAGTAATTTGTTACTAGGTACATAATTCCTTATATACGGTTCCACATGCATTAGTTGTTCACAATAAGGAATAATTAACATTTTTCATTGATTTAAGCCATAATCAAATTAAAATGACAAAAAAACTTATGTCGATCTAGGAATGAATATGGAACCTTTTTTTAGTAACACTGTAACAAGCAACGCCCGTTAAACAAAATGGTTTGCTCAATAATATAGCTGACTGGTTAACATAGTCGCACTTCTATGAAGTATGATCCATTTGGTACAATTAACCCAATCTATCTAAATTGACTACTACAGTTTTCATGAAGAAATTAAGACAGCCAAGTAACTGCTTTAATAATAAAAATATAAGAATAACAAGATAAACTATCATGGGCTTATATAGCCCCAAAAAAGAATTGTTTCCAAAATAATTCTCAATAAACCGTTTATTCAAATAAAACCATATAAATTAAATATTTACGTTTAAGTCAAATGATGGCATTTAAGGAACATGTTTAATAGCCTCTACGTGACTGCTCTTTATTTGAAGGATTGATAATATTTAATTAATTAAACAATTCAAAGTGTACATAATCAATACCTATAGTCCAAATTTTCAATAGGATACTATAATTGAATTGTATCTGACGCTTATAGTCTTATTGTGTTGGTGATATAAAACGAAACGCAAAAATATACACAAGCTCATTAGTTTAACCGAATATGTAACCATAAAGGTTCTGGGCAAACTAAATCAATAAACGTACAAAAATATATACTTGTAGTCAAAAGCTAGATTATCCAACATAATTGAATCATTTAAAACGCAATTACCGCGGACACTGTGAAATTACTTTACATAAAAAATTACCTATTAAAGATTAAATAGTATCCGAGGCTTTAACCAAGCAGTCAGGATTTTTTTGCAGCCTTACTATTGGCAGATGTTCAGAATTGTTTATTTTCTCAATTTTGGTGAAAAATTTGACCATTTCTAATATAATAGAGTTTCTACCATTGGCAGGCATGATTCACATTGTACATTGCCAATTGGTTTTGACTTCGCATTGCCGAACGCTTTATACGAAGTTTATATTTACTGTTTGAATACACATACGTATAGTAAATTGCATCGTCCACATTCTCCGTATGACCTTGACAAATTTTAATCATGATATTTTACCTAGGGCCGGCTACTGCCGATGACCTACCAGCAGACTAGTAACGTATGCGTACATAAAGATATACCATATTCTCATGCCAAATTTGTCAAATTATTCTTATTTCATTTGAAACGTTCAAATAAATAAAACTAAAATTAGTTGGACGCGTGATGATTACAGCCACTAGAATCAAGGTTGCGATCTTAGTACAAAACTTGACCTTTTCCGAACATGCATTAGTCAGTATAAACTAAGATTCATATATGGCTGAAAAAGCAATTCATCCAGTAGACCGGTTTCGTCATTATTGGAAAATCATTACGAACTGTCCAATAAGGAAGACACCTGACTACTGGATGATTGTCCTTTTCAGCTCTACTCAATGCTTAGCTTATAACCACAAATGTGTGTACATAATGGACCAGGTGTTCATATCAAATTGTAACATTGATTATTGTAATTTAAGTAATAATTTTATAGATACGCAATTCCCAGTACAAAGCAACAAACACAAATGACCTATATATTAAGGCTTTAACAAACATTCACTGCTATCTTAAAAAGAATATATTTACACCAAGAAGTTCATGTTCTCAAGCTTGAGCTAACCATCAATTCCATTGCATCTGATTAGGCGGACAGCATTGCAAACTAACGTGAGATCCATTTTATGGCATATTTCGATCTTTAATGATCATCATCAGAGCACGCAGAGAAACTGATCAACGAAGACCAAACTGCAATTAAAATATGCGGAAAGCAAAGTTAGACACGGGACTATCAAATTTCGTCTGCACAAAATCTATAGAATCAAGAGCGTACCATTTTGGCATATTTTGCCGTATGTCAATAAGTTATTAATTTTAAAATCTAACGATTTCGCGGAAATTGATAAAAGTTCTGTCAATCAAGTTCGCGAGCTTCAGGTAAACACCAATCACATTGTATTCTACCAGTAACCAAACATCGCAAAACTGCCTTCAATCAAACTGTACTGACACGTTTCGACTTTCCATGATCATCATCAGAGTACGGCTGCAAACTTACTAGCGCGGATCAAACCGCAATGCCTTTATACGGAAAGCAAATTTAACTAAGCGACACCCGCATGCATTGTACTTTGATTAAAACAAAGGATGCTCAATCTATTTGCAGAAACACACGTGAATCTTTTGCATTTTTCGCCACCCGTAAGTAAGTTAAACTATTAAATAACCATTGTTTACGTGAGCGCTGTCAAAAATATACTGAATCAAGTTTTCGCGCCTAATACAAACAACAATTTAACTGTATTTAACCAGCTACATAACACAGGCAAACTACCATCAGTCACACGTACTGACGCGTTTTAACCATCGTTGATTGTCACCAGAGTACAACGGAAAACTGGTAAAGCAGCATCAAACCACAATGTATTTACGAGGTAGGACAAATAATGGAAGATTGAAACGCGTCAGTAAATCAGACTGGTGGCATTATTCCTGTTCTGCAACTGTTTAGATACAATGGGGTAAGTGTATACATCAAGCTCGCGAAATTGAATTAAATAATTGTAATCATCAGCCGCGCAATAACTAATTGTTTAATTGTGTAAAGTTTATGAACGTTGGTGAAAGCAGCAAAAATATTACTTTTTGATGGTATAGCAATTGTGTAGTCGAAATTTTCATTCAGGTACAATTTGAATTACACAGCCATGAGTGAGAGCCACATATCCAGATATAGTTCTCTTATTCATGCACTCTCGTTTGATTCTCGTATATCAGATCCCCGTCGTGCTCTGGTGATGACTATACAGGATCAAAACGCGCCAGTACGTTTGCTTGACTGTAGTTCTGCTATGTTTTGCGACCTGTTCAATATAATAGAATTATTGTTTATCGATTGAATTTTTATAACCACGCGCGCAATGAATGCTTGTTCTAACGTAGTTAAAGTTTTTGTGTAGTGCAGCTCAATAAGAATAATTAATTATATTAAGCATATATATCTATAAATTATTTACAATTAAAGCATTCAATCAGTGAAATTTTTTCCTGCTAAATTATTCCTGATATATATATATATATATACCTATATATATATATATATATATGCATACATGTATATTAATATATGTGAATGCATATCTACATACATGCATAAATGAATACATACATGTTTAAGCACACGCATATATGTTTATATATATATATATATATATATATATATATATATATATATATATATATATATATATATATATATATATATATATATATAGGGTTTAAATTACCTATTAAATAAGATACGTCATTTATTTTATTAGAAGACTAGTTGCGTTTGAATTTGATGCACATTGGGCTGTTGCCAAAATTGGCATTACCAGGATTTTATAATGTTTATAAACAAACCAACAAAAACGTACTTTGCATTCAATTATTAATTATATACCCAAATTATATTTTATCAGCTCTTTCTTCAACTGGATTGTATATGATATCGTATTCGATCGAAAGTATTATATTTAAATATAAATATTTTATTCCTATCGAAAGACTACAGATTTGCAAGTATGTGTTAGATGTTGCGAAGCTAGTAACAAATTATTTCAATTATTACTAGAAGGATAAACCAAAGAGAGCATAAACGGAAAATATAATCTCGTGCACATTCGTTTCGTGCTTACCGGCGATTTATCAGTAGGAGCCGGTATTACGCCCTTTACCCACTATAAATTTAGGTGAGGAATATGGAAAAATCGGACAGTAAAATCTCCTATACGAATGTGAACTAATTTGTTACTAGGTTCGCAACACCTAATACATACTTGCATATATATTAGTTCTCCGCTACCAGCAGTATCTACCTGTTATATAATGATTTGAATGATGTCATGATTACCGCGATTTTAATTTTAAATTTTAGTGAACCGTAGCATACATTGTACCATGTACCGACTGGGTAACGATAGTGTTAGTATCATGTGTCATTTAGATACTATAATGTTGGTATCAGGTACTGACACAAATAATCCATAGAGTTTTTATCCTTTACAGATTCGGTATATATATTATATAAAGAGAGTTAGTGTTGAAGTCACATTGTCGAGACTATATATAATATTAGCTTCACTTTTGCAGGTTTTCACATTTGTCTAGGAGATTGTACCGTCCTATTTTCCCACATTCCCCACACAAATATATAGTGGGTAAAGGGCATAATATCGGCTCCTACTGATGAGTTGCAAGTAAGCACGAAACGAATGTGCACGAGATTATACTATCCGTTCATGCTGTCATTGGTTTATCCTTCTGGTCATAACTGAACTAATTTGTTACGAGGTTAGCAACACTTAATGCATACTTTTACATATATTAGTTCTTCGCCACAAAAAGTATCTAACAGGCTACAGATTTCTTTGATTCTCAATGATGTATTTCGTTTTAGTTTCATTCATCATCTGTTTATTTAATCCTCTTAGTAAACTATAAACTTTTCACACATTAACTGTTTAACGTTTACCTAAAAATGAACTTAACTAATAATTGACATCACAAAATTAATGGCTTTAATATTGATTTTTTTTAAATTTTAAATGAATTGCATTTATATGGAATATGTTTTAAAAGATGATGCTAAGTATACTTATTCTTTTATATTCATGTGAACATCAGATGTAGAATTCAATATCAATACATGTAAAAAACACTTAAAGCTCACAGGGTAATATAAAATATTCATTTTAAAATGGCTTATTGCTTAATCTGATATGTATGAACTTGCACTTCAAGCATTACAAATCTGCACTACCAATATATTTATTCGTATTAAAAATTAATTAATTCTTTGCTTCGTATTTCGGCATAATATGAATGAAATTTGTAAGCAAATTATCATCCTTATATTAAGATTTATATAAAATTAATATTGAGGAAAGGATTTTTTTTAAATAATTGTATCTAAACTACTAAATGGGTCCATGGCGATTTTCTTGCTATATTGACATAATCCAAATATTTTTTATTGTATTTATCTCAATGAGGTAGCCAAGTCTAGATTACAAATAATATTGACCAAAAATGCCCAAACAGGGACTCCAACCCTGAACCCTCAGATTAAAAGTATTATGCACTACCAGTTGAGCTATACATAATTATATAATATTGGTTTCCGATTCCTTTTCTGGCGATCATCTCTTCCTACCATTGGATAGTGTCGTGTTACTAGCGATATTTCCAACGCCGTTTTATTTGTGGCACTTTATATTGACCTCGTTAGCACAGATTCCCTAATAAATCTCGCCATTCCATTATAACTGTATGTTACCATGCGTCAAAAATCACCCTAAATAATTGTTTGGTCATTTTCCACTAAGTGAAGTGCCAGCTCAGATCTAGTTCAAAGACCGTACTTGCACGCAGTTTTGTGTTCTTGTCTTCTTACCCTGACTTAAGTTACTGCTTTACCTACGTACATGTGATTGTGGTGCTTGCATGGAATTACGTGCACGCCTAGAAACAACCCTTATTTAGTCACAACTTTTATCGCGTAATTAGGCAACACTCAGAATCGCACCAATTTTCTATTTATAGTTCTGGCTATTATAATTGAGTTCCAAATAAGGGCGATACTTGTATAAATTATAAATTTAAAGTTTTAATTTATTTACCCCTTAGTGTATTAAGAAAATATATTTCAATTCTGCAAGTATCGCTGATTATAACTTTTACACTCATAAATTTTTCAGTATAAACAAAACTGAATATGCTAGACAGGGTAATTCATAAAGTAGGCTGGTTTTGTTATTATTGGGATCCCGTTATGTTCTTGGCAGAATTTCAATCGACCTTAGCTTGTAACGGAGCGCTTTTGCATTCAAGTTCTGCAGTCGTTTACTGCGCTACCACTGACACACATTATCAGCAGTCCCTAAATTTATGTCAGCATATATTTTTATTAGTCCTTAAGATCAGGTGAAGCTTATTAAACATCTAATCAGATCTGCAGTTCTAACTAGTCACCACTGAGCTTTTATTATAGAACAGACACCACGCCACCTTGAGTATTTATATTTAATTGAAATGCAATGACACAATTCTTATATATATTTATTATTTTTTGAGTATTTGTGTCTACAGTATGATTATATTTTTGTATAAGTTAATGAAGAAAATTCATCATATAGTTAGCCTTTGTCTTTACTGAAAACTCATCAAATACAGGCTATTATTTTCAATAATCGGCACTTAAACCTGGCGTATTTGTGTCGTAGCCTTGCATTGCGCCACACCTTCCAAAAATAGAGGTAATTTTCAAGAATACTTACTTCTGAGTTTATGGTTAGATTTCCATCATTTAGGACCTATATAGCATTTCTTTAGATCTTAAAATCCAACTGATCACCATCAATATATTATTATAGAAAAACACTTAAATTATATCGGCTTGTAACTTACTATATATATATATATATATATATATAATATATATATATATGTATATATATATATATATATATATGTATATATATATATACATTGTACCAACTAATGTGCAAAACAAAAATAAATTTTATCAGATATTAGAAACGTTTCTTTCGCATAGTCTTCTCAAATATCTACTAATGGACATATCTTTATATATAAATTGGAAAGCAAAACAAGATAGAAATATGTGAAACATAGAGAGAGTGTGAAAAATAGAAACCAATCAAATTGCGTGCGTCACATCCAGTTCAAGCTCAATGTTTGTACGTGCTTCTTTTGCTTACATAAATCCGGCTGCAATTTGTTTATCCATAAAGCTTCGTATGTGGCTAGCTCCCGTTTGTTTTTCCATTTAGTAATTACTTTGAATGCTACCTCTGGAGTACATACGTGCGATGTTTCGTTGATGTGTTGCGTAATAGCAGACGTGTATTCACCATTTGATTTAAAACATGCGTTTAAGTTGCAATGATCTCTCATTCGAGTAATTAACCGTCTGGTCGATCGGCCTACTTAAGTTGATCGACAACTTGCGCATGTATATTGGTAAATAATATTTGCTATCGACATTAACGGCTGTTTCTCTTTGATTGATGGTAAAGGCAAGTGTGTTACCCTAAATAACACTCGTAGTTTGGCTGCATTAAATGTGCGTGTTAATGCTGCTTCAACTTTCTTTTGTGCCGTTCGGGAAACTGCATCCCCCTTAAATGAGATGTTTAGGTAGACTGTTTTCTTTTCTGGCCCATAATACGTCTGTTTCTGTTTAATTCCCATTTTAATAATTGATTCAATTAATTGTCTGGGATAGCCATTAGACATTAAATCGTTAATTGCTTTATTATATTCATTTTCTTTAGAATCCTGACTAACAAACCTGTCAATTCTTCAAAATCATTTAAGGGGGATGCATTTTCCCGAATGGCACAAAAGAAAGTTGTAGCAGCATTAACATGCACATTTAATGCAGCCAAACTACGAGTGTTATTTAGGGTAACACATTTGCCTTTACCCGCAATCAAAGATAAACACGTCATTGTGGAAAGAACATTATTATCAGTGTATTAAACAATTACGGTTCCCAGGTGATTTGGTACGCAGTTTACAAAAGTCAAAACTACGAGTCAACCGAAGAAATCTTACAAGGTTGGCGTATTCTAAAATTGAGCAGTTGAAGGAAGATGAAGCAGTGCTACAGGCAAGAATTGGGTATGTATCTTGTGTATTAGATGAACTAAGTCTTTTTGCAAGAATGAAATTTTTGATGTTTTTGCCGACTGTTATGAGGAAAGATAAAGCAAGAATTTTGAACAAATTGGAAAAAGATGTAAAACCTGGAGTTTTGTGTGATTTAATAACGACCGATCTTGATAAGCGTGTGCTTAACTTATCAAAAGTGCCAATCGATCAGCTAACAATGGAGAATGTATCGATTGGCGGACATTATGGAATACATCTTTCTAATAAATTCGATGTTGATTTTGAGGCAGTATTTGAATGGTTATTTGAACAAACAGCTGACTTGGAGCCTACCAGTATTGATTATAAAATTTGGTTCAAGGCTACACTAGTTGATCAGGCTTCACATCTGAAATCGTCTAAATGCGCAGAGCAGCATGCGTTGACAAAGCAGCATCTAAATGCACTTAGAAATATCAGCAGAAATGCAGACATCAAAATACTACGCGCTGATAAAGGAAAAAGCGCAGTTATAATGGACAAATCTGACTACGTACAAAAGATGGAAAACGTGTTAAATGACAATACAAAATTCACACGTGTAGAAGATAAATCAGATGAAATAGACAAGGTGGAGCGCAAAGTAATAAATGAAATTAAGATTTTGACAAATGCCGGTTTTATTGATGAGGCCACTGCACAGAAGCTCAAGCCAGTTGGATCATCTACACCAATAATGTACGGATTACCAAAACACACAAAAGAGGTTGTCCTATGAGGCCAATTTTATCAATGGTAAATTCTCCGTTTCATGCACTAGCTAAATGACTAGTTCGTTTACTTGAACCATTACGTAAACTACTAGGTAATCATTCGGTTGCCGATTCGTTTGAGTTTGTAAACAAAATTCAAGATATAAATGTTAAAAACAAGATTATGTTGTCTTTTGATGTTACGTCTTTGTTTACAAATGTTCCAATTGATGAAACCATTGACATTATAGTCATTGCGGAAGAACACGATATATTACCATCGCCGGTGCCAGGTCAAACTCTACGCAAGCTTATCTTATTATGCACGAAAGACGTACGATTTCGTTTTAATGGAAACATCTACAAACAGACTGATGGTGTCGCAATGGGAAGCCCCTTATCTCCAGTGTTGGCTGAGATTTTACAGCAGTTTTGTGCCATTTCAATATAAATTATCAACAGTTCGTGGTTGCTTCTCAAGAATTGACAGGTTGGTTAGTCAAGATTCTAAAGAAAATGAATATAATAAAGCAATTAACGATTTAATGTCTAATGGCTATCCCAGACAATTAATTGAATCAATTATTAAAAGGGGAGTTAACCAGAAACAGACGTATTATGGGCCAGAAAAGAAAACAGTCTACCTAAACATCCCATTTAAAGGGGATGCAGTTTCCCGAATGGCACAAAAGAAAGTTGAAGCAGCATTAACACGCACATTTAATGCAGCCAAACTACGAGTGTTATTTAGGGTAACACACTTGCCTTTACCAGCAATCAGAGAGAAACAACCGTTAATGTCGATATCAAATATTATTTACCAATATACATGCGCAAGTTGTCGATCAACTTACGTAGGCCGATCGACCAGACGGTTAATTACTCGAATGAGAGAACAATGCAACTTAAACGCTTGTTTTAAATCAAATGGTGAATACACATATGCTATTACGCAACACATCATCGAAACATCGCACGTATGTACTCTAGAGGTAGCATTCAAAGTAATTACTAAATGCAAAAACAAAAGGGAGCTAGCCACATACGAAGCCTTATGGATAAACAAATTGCATCCGGATTTATGTAAGCAGAAGAAGCACGTACAAGCATTGAGCTTGAACTGGATGTGACGCACGCAATTTGATTGGTTTCTATTTTTCACATTCTCTATGTTCACATATTTCTACCTTTTTTTGCTTTCCATTTTATATATAAAGATATGTTCATTAGTAGATATTTGAAAAGACCATACTAAAGAAATACTTATACCTGATAAAATTTCTTTTTGTTTTTGCACAGGGAATATATATATATAATATATATATATATATATATATATATATATATATATATATATATTTCATAACTAATCGCCACTTAGCTATGTCTGTCTTGGTTTTCGCAATTTAAACTACTTCTTCCTTGTAACGCCATGTGTTGTGTCATCGCTTACATTGGGAATGTGTCTGCAATTATAGGGAGTGTTGTATTTTGCAGCACACCTGTTAGTATTGAAGGCTTGTTAGTTTTGTTTACGTTCCAGTCCTAGATAATTTCTTTTTTTATTAATTTCTGCACGTTTAAGCAAGAGTTAATTTTTTTAATAGCTATGTCTTCAAAATCCATAAGCATTTCTTCCGATGTTGCCTTGTACAGATCTGAAAAAAAATTATTTCTGACAGCGTGGCCGCTGAGTAGTGCATAATCACAAATTGCTGAATTTCGTGCAGAAGCTGAACCCCTATTTAATAATTTTTGAGGGTAATACTGGTTTATTCTATTTTCCAGCCTATTTTTTCATCTGCTGATGTACTGAGCCGTGTAGGTAAATTGAAATTTATGCACAGATAATATTTTTCATTAGTTCACATAATTTTTGTTTTGTTGAACAAAACCCTCACTATTATTGACGGAAGCTACGCTACAGACACTCAAATAACTTTTCTTTTAAAAATCTCAGCTAAAAGATTACCTCCAAAGCGAAAACTTAATATTAATCTGTCAGTTATTTTCCTCCAAATTGGTCTCGATTTTACTACAATACCTCAAATTATATTCGATAAACCATTCGGGATAGCTACTATTTCTCAACGTTTCGCGAAGCAGGTGTAGCTCTGATTCTATGTTCTTAAGTAACAAATCCTGCATATTCGTGTGCAAAAATTGTTTTTTGCTTCCATTCGTACTCCATTCGCACACTACTAGAGTAATGGATACACTGTCCAAGCCAGCTTGATTTATTGAGTACCGACCTTTAATTTGTACTTTCCTCATCTCTCGTTATTCCTACATCTACAAATGACAGATATCCGTCTCGTTTTCAATTTTTAGTGTAAACTTGATTGCTTGACCGACTATGCTTATGTGATGAAGCAGCGCATTTGCCTCTCCATTCATTTCAACGTAGCTATGTATATATTGGCTAGGTAGATAAATGATTTTCATCCAGTTGTTTCTAAAAGATGCATATGTATGTTTGTTTAGACTTGTCCAAAGGGAAAACCGATACTTATGTCGTCGATTTGTCTGTAAAAGACTGCTTTAAAAACAATGTATTCTAGATTTTCATAATAAATGAAGATTTATTATGTTGTCCACTTCTATCAATGTCCCCGCTACTGATGTTTGCAGGAATTCAAATAGGACATTTATGATTTTATTTATTTTAATACTAGTAAATAGGGATTTTATAACTAGGGAAAACGTTTTTATCCTTTTTTTCTATATTTTAACAAGTGGTGAAACTTACTGTAATTTATATTTATATTTGTCAGTATAAAATAAAAATTGCACAAACTAGCAAAGGTAAATCCCCAGGTATATCAGTTTTGTTCTTATAAGGAACTCGTCAATTACTACCTCGAATTTTTCCTGCCCGGGGCCTGAAACGAAGCAGATTTGCTTCTTACCCATTCACGCACGCACGCACTTTTTAGATAGATAAAAATTTAATTTTTATTATTATTTCATTTAGTTTAAGTCCATTTGCCATAAAATAAGACCATGATTTCTTACTAACCACGCATGGTATGCCAGTTTAGAACTCTCACCATGGAAACTGCAGAAGTTGTATTGATTGTCAATTGCTGCATTTCTGACAAGTGCATGGCGAAATCTCAATATGGACAAAAACGGTTTACTTGAAGGATTTCCTATGGTACCTCATGTAATTTATAATTTAAGTTAGCAACATATATTTTTAAGCATTCTATCATGAAATGTCAATTAATTATTCCTATATATTAGGTTTCGCTTTCATAATGCTAATAAATGTGCTAATATTTTTTTTTTAAACACAAATAACCACATACCTTTATTCTTTCCTCGGTGTCAATTCGTTGGTGGCAAGTTTGACATAGGTACGTAGCATTTGGCTCCTGTAAAGCTACACCAAAGCAGGACTTACATAGGGCCCTGAAGGAACATTTTAAATAAAATAAATTTTTTTACATAAGTTTATATCAATAAAGTTCACGTTTCTTCGCCTTTAATTCCTATGAAATTATTTTTCTTTGTAAATTTTATTAGGTCGAGTGTAACGCTTTAGGTTCAGAAATATACCTCGAACAGAAATACTTGTGAAATTCGGTTGGTACAAGATATTTATGTGTAATTTAGCAAAAAGCCAAGCTATAAATATTGCCGACAAATAATTAACCCCGTTGTGACCAGAAGGATAAACCAAAGACAGCATGAAAGGAAAGTATAATCTCATGCGCATTCGTTTCGTGTTTACTAGGTTCGCAACACCTATTACATACTTGAATATATATTATTTCTCCGCAACAATCAGTACCTAACTTATTAACCATTTTTGGTCCTAATTTGGACTTTCGTTACATTTTTCGATTTATTACGAGATAGAATTCTATGCTGATGCGGGTTACGTATCTTCCGTCTGATTACCGACTATTTTGGCGCTACCGGTGATAGCAAGGATGAAAAACAACGTCATTTACGTGGAACTCGCCAGGGAAATATGTATGGTCTCAACAGGCATAAGCCAGCGTCAGGTTTATCAACGCTTCAGCAACGGTCCGATGGCCGATATAAAAAACTGATTAAACAACAAAATAATGCCGCGTAATATAAACAGGCCTGGGAAATGCCTGCAAATCAGATTCAAATACGATATTTGACCAAATCGACATTGTCAAATCAAAAATATTATTAAATCGTGATTAAGTCGAACATTTTTGAAGTTTTAAAAAATTACGCCACATGTGATGTCGTCTTCATGAAGCCCTATTCTAATAAAAATTCACAAATATATCGCGTTTGTTGATACGTTTCTTGACAATGTAAATGTTTTCAGTCTAGCCTTTTTTCTTTTCCTTTTTAGGATATCGCTATAATTATGCAAAGTAAGTTAATTTTTTGTAAACTTGTATTAGTACTGATAATTTCTTGGATAATGCGAAAATTTTGTTTTACCAACTCAGTTAGCAACTAAAATCTATTCCAAAACGAAATGTACCTTTAATGTTACACCTAACAGATAATTTTGTTAGCAAAGTAGCCCAGGTTTAGTTCTATTTATAAAGCTTTTGAAATAATTTTAAAATATAAATTAATAACAAATAATAAAATTAACTCTATTCCTCGAAAATTTATTTATATTTATTTATATCTACGTATACAATAACTTATGCAGTTCTCTACCCATATACCAAGCTATGGTTAAATAAATTGTTTTTCAAATGCATTACGTTAACCACATATCAGAAAGACAATGTAAAAGACATATTATACTAAATAAATATATGATTCAAATCAGTTGAAAAGAAGAAACCATTTTAATCTTTAAAAAACACTTTTTCGCCTGAGGCATGAAATGCCCCATTTCAATGCCTATTCAATGCTATTAGAAATTTCTCCTTTTCTAACATTCTGGAATAATTACTGAAACTCTTTCTTTTGTGTCGTTTTTTTCATTTAAGACCAATTAACTTAATAAGATTGAGTAAAAAGTCTTCTATAAAACATATACTGCGTTCTTCGTCAAATTCAAACCTAGGAATATACACTTTGCATAGTTGAAAGCTACAGATAAGAAAATTAAGACTAGACATGGGAAACAAAGGAAAGAAAAGTATCACAGTAAACGATTAAATTGATAATCCATATCAAACTCAACAAAAACCAGATTTCAGGGTTTTATACAAAGTATAGTGCAAAATGTTCTGCATTGAGGAAGATTTCATTTTTCAACACCAAATTTCCAGAACAGATTGGAAAATGCTTTACTTTAACTGAATATTATTTTTTTCAATTTATTTTGTGCGTGTGTGTGTTTGTGTGTAATTCGATTAATGCGTGTTTTCGCTTCTACTTTGTTGTTGTTTAATGTGATCTAGTATTCTAAAAAAATCCACCTTTATTTGCTCCACATAAAAGACGAGCTCGGTTAAAACACGCGTCCCAATTAAATGATATTGCAAACCACTTTTAATCTTATAATGATGCTTTAATAAAACTTTTGTCTTATTTTGCATTAGAAAATATGAATTCACATAGAATTACTCACTGGCCTTTTAATTTATGAAATCCCTTATCCGCCAAACCGGTGGAACATTTGTCGCACGTCAGACACTCCGGATGCCAATTTCGACCCATCGTTTTGATTAAGCGCGACATTATACTTTTACCTTAAAATTTATAAACATAAATATAATCCATAAATGATTTTGAAGTTTCAGATTTGTAGAGCAGCTATATACAGGTTGTTTAATCTAAACTAGCCCAAAATCCGCTTGCGGATATACTGTTAGCAATTTAATTACTGTTGATTTATTCGTATGTTGAATAAACAAAGTTAACGATATACAGAATATGACATAATTTTCCACGTGAACAAACGAATATCCAACTTCCGGAGAATATGAGGCCAAAAATATTCAAAATTTTGTCTTCGCATTATAAATGTAATTTTATGCAGAATGTCGATATCCAGATTGTAGCTTATTTAAATGTGATTTCTTGCAATGCTATAGTAAAATGTGTTTTTATACGTATTTCATATTCAATCATCATCTCATCATACACAGCTATGCAAAAGTCAATAAAAACTTAATTTTCAATGCAATATTACTTTAATAAGGAATTCAAAAAATAAGGAAATCTTTAAAGAAAAAAATAATATTTTAGGCACAAAAAATCTTAGTGAGATTTGCGAGAGAGAGAGAGAGAGAGTATCTAGTTACTATGATTATGGTTATCTGGATAATTTACGGATGTAAGGCACACTATACCTCTACACAACACCTGTACGGACAAGTCAGATTTAGGTCCAGAAACATCAGCAATACACTTTCCTTCTGGTTTTCACTGTATCACGTCGTAAACAATAACAAAACCTCGCAGCGACATCTGCCCTACTTAGACAAGAAAGTTACAAAGATGATTTCATTAGAATTCTGCAACAAGATCGTCAATGCGCTCCATTCGATGCCAAATTGGACATGGTTTCCAACCAAGAACTAGAATGTGAACGTACACCTCATCAAGGCAGACGAGTGGGTCTTATACTACCCAACTTGGACGAAAGTGTCATCGATTGTTTCCGCTATATCAAAATCTGTACACCTTGTTTCTTACTATTCTAACCGTAAATTCGGTCATACAGTCATCAGGTGTATTACAGAATAACCCTTCCTTTGTTACTGTATATATGTACTCATAATTCCCACATCTAAATATTATTTTGTCAAAATGATCCTCCTAATTATAAACGTAGTATATTATTTTCTTCATAAATTAGTTGTTTATGTCTGAGTTGTATCAGATTTCGTTTATCTACGTTAAATATAATTTCCCTCTTTCAAAAACAGATAAGTTTATATTCGATACAAAGCGGACAAAATCTTTCATAAGACAATGGCATCGATCACGTATCTGGACCAATATGTCAATTTAATCGATAGAGGCTAATATATATATCATACTCCTACCAGACAAAGTACGAAGGAAAATTATTGTATACTCCAATACGCATATGAATTATTTCCTGTAGTAATATCATTTTTTGGTACAAACAATATTCTGTATTGCAACAAATGATGAGATATCTGAATCAGGTCCATTCATAGTTCTTTGAAAGGAGGAATTGAGCTTCACCAAATTCTCGGCCAAACAATAGAGAAATCATGACCAATTTCACCCATTCTCGCAGAAGAAAGAAAAATAAAGGTAGGTGAACTTTGCCACACAAAACTATAATCATATTTTATAATTGACATTCATACAAAATTTCCGAAACCGGTGATGTATAACAGAAAGAAAATAATTAATAAATGCATAAAAGTATATTTAATAATTTAGTTTTATTTATACATTTCTAGTCCATTTATATCGAAATTAATATTATCATTATTTAATCTTACATAAATAAAGGTTATGGTGGGTCTGATAGTTTTTTCTTTTTATAAAACCCAACACAAACTACAATAATAAATCAAGCCCAAATCAACCCAGCGTCACATTTTAAGGTCTAGATTAAAAGCAGTGCGATGTTGATAGAAAAAATTAAAATTTAAATATGCTATTAATATAATTGGTTCTAGTACATAGCGATTCCTTAATATGCTTTGAAAATCTAAATTTTTGTATTTGACATCACCATTTAAATAGAAATAATATCAAAAATTCAAAGTTTTGCCCAATTTCAAGATAACTTTAATTACTAATAGACTGTTGAAGCAATTAGAAATTTCTACCAGATAAAAAAACAGGAGATACAACGCAGATTTTCCACGTTTTTATTGTACACCAAAGTTACAAAGCAAACAATGCTTTATAAAATGCATAAATAAAATTATACATCACCAAGTGAATTACCTGACCGCAGTAAACACTGGTTTAATATTCTGATTTGGCTTCGAGTGGCAAAGCATCTCTTGTATTTTAAGCTTATTTTTCTTCAATGTTCGTCTAAACTTTGCGATGTTCTAACTACTCGACTGCACTTTCCCGCAGTCATTCCTTGAGCTAATTCAAAAGTCACACACATATTAACACGGAAAATACAATAAAGGCTCTCAAAAGTGTTTGTTATTCTGCTTGCTGTGTAAACATTTGTTTGACTATTGGTCAAGTGTTTGTTCCTATTTATTAAATGTCGACAATAAGTTGATGGTACAGTTTATTAAAGCAAACTCTGTATTGAGAAATTTCGATATTTAATAGATTAACTTATTGAAAGCCTTTAAAACATCACAAATAGTATGCAATTCGCGTGATTTATGACGATGAATTTACTCCAGAGCTGCATTTTTATGGTTATGACACATAAATCGTATATTCTTATACATATTAGTAATACATGTTAAAATCGGCTTTGTATAAATTGTTAAAAAATATTCGCAAGCAGTATAAAAAGGCGCAATTTTTATCTGGATAATATCGATACAAATTCACCCAATTTAATGAATTGCATAAATATAAATTTAACTTTTTTTAAAGAATGAAATTTAAATCTTAATTTGAGCAGTTGAACACCAATTGTCCTGGCAGAATATGCCTTTGAATATATTATTAGGTGAAGCAAAATAACACAGAAAATCTACTATAAACTGTTCAACGTTCTTCTTTGAATGACAAGTCAAGAAAATCCACTTAGACACATTTCTTGTATTGTAACAGCGTTACTCATAATGTTGAGAAATTCTTCCATGATATGTCTATTTTCTCCGATTATATTGTTATGGGATGTTTAATTCAAATTGGTCAAGATTATTTCTCCCGAACATCAACACTAACCTATGCTTATGCATAGAAAATATGACGTATTATCACCTTTTTCAAACTTAAACCTAAAGGAAAATAGAACACATAATAATTGGTTAAATAAGAATTCTTATATCACATGACAGTTCCACTTAAACCACCGATTGTTAATGAACTTTTTTATTTAAAGACGAAAATCTTCAGAAATTTAAAAATAAAAAAGCAAAACATTAAAACAGGAAATCTTCTACAACTTTAAATAATTACTTGAAAAACGGCTTCCTCCAGAGACCACCAAAATTCTTTAACAAAAATTGAACAAATAGTGCTAGGATTCGGTTCTCAAAATTTATTAAAAATAAATAATAATTTTAAATTATTTTCACTTCCGACTTTTATTTTGAATGCATCCACGTAAAAAGTTGTAAGTCTAGGCTGTAAACGATTTACATAAATGGCCAGATTCTTGAGCATAATTTTCAAGTGAAGTCATTAGTTGCGTACGCAGAATACTGAATAATTAGTAATGTCCGCTTGCAATGACTTGCTTCATACGTGGCTATGAATACGGTAAATCTAGGATTTATGAAAATAATTGTAAATCAGAGTTGGAATACCATTATTTTGAAGAATCGAAATTTAACTGAGGCAGATGTAATATTTTATCACTTTTGAAACGCAAGTTACCCGAGAGTGGTATGGTTAGACGAACTTATGAAATCGTAAATATACTTAAATCAATGATTGTGAATAACAATTTTTCAATAATAAATTCTCTAATTTCATCCGTTAAAAAAAACTTTTCACATTAAGGATGAATTAGGGATAATTTGATGACATTTCTGTAAGTTTAGCTATTTTTGAAGATACCTGTCTATCGAAATCCAATAGGACGAAGAAATTAATTGCTATTTGAGTATAAAAAATATAATATGTATCAAAACGAATATGCAACACAACAATTCAAAATTTTATCGGTCGGGATGTTTGGATAAAATAATGAACGTAAAACATATTAAATTATATTTTATACTCAAAATCCATCACAATTTTGGTCTTCATATCCATATATATATATATATATATATATATATATATATATATATATATATATATATATATATATATATATATATAACAGTTTGAATATTTTATTATTTAGTTCATAAATTTACTTATTAATTAATATGAATAATGTGTTTACCACTTGAAAAAAACTAATCAATTTTAAATAATAAGTTATTAGGCTATAGTTATTTTATTAATTGGTACCAAAATTGGTCTTCCCTTATTTATGTTTTGACTTATTTTTGGACAATAGTATGCATCCTATTTTAAATTTATTCTATCTGTAGACACTTATGATTTATAATTCATTTACTTAGCACTTATATACTAATCCAGCTTTATCAATTTATATACATTTTTGTACAAATTTCAATACTTATTTATTGATACGCGTAACGATTAAATTTAAATCATTCTAATTTTTTGTGTTAGTATTCTTACAGTTAAATATTATAATATATTTTGTGCAATGGCAGATCCTCTTAATCCAAGCATTAGTCATTTCATGTAATTGTAAAGGTTGAATTTTGAATACTTGTCTTATTTATTCATTGCTCTACACAAATTTAGATCAGCAAAGAATTTTCAGTTTTTTTAAATAAATATTTTTTATTTTTTGTAATTTAATATTTACGTAGACTGGCAATACAAATCAATCTATGATAGATACTGCTTGTTGGTGGTGAACTAATGTATATATATATATATATATATATATATATATATATATATATATACAATTGTGTATTATGTGTTGCGCAATAAATTAGTATAGACCAAAATAAGCGAGAACGAAAAGTATAATCTCGCGTTCACATTCGTTTCGTGTTTACTGGCGATTCATCAGCAGGAGCCGGTTTTAGGCCTCGTACCGAATATATATATTGGTGAGGAATTTGAGAAAATTGGACGGTACAATCTCCTAGACGAATGTGTAAACCGGCTATAGTGGAGTTTATTCCATATAACGTCTTCGGCAATGTGACTTAAAAGTCAACTCACTATTTTTAATATATATAGAGCCTGTAAAAGGAACCAACTCTATGATTGCTGTGTCAGTACCCGATAGTAACACTATTGATTTCAAATGCGCACATGATAACAAAACAGTAGTCGTATAGTGGGTATATGATTACAACACAAGGCCATTAAATGTATGTTAAAGTTCAGCAAAAGTGAAATTTTAAACTACTTCTGAACACCTATTGCTCCAGCATATCCATTTAATCTGACCCTGATCGATATCAGTTATCAGCTACGAATTCGTAAAGGAGATTTTGTCATTCAACTGTCACGAATTTCTAATCCAAATATATTGTAGATATAGGTCGTAATACCGGCTGATACTGATGAATCAGCAGTATGCATGAAACGATTGTGCACATGAGATTAAACCTTCTGTTCATGCTGGCTTGAGATTCATTATAATTAATGGTTGTTACTGTTGATTACCTTTAAAAGTTCTATTGACAAACAGATTCGCCAATCTTTCAACACAAGAGACTTGCATCTCTGATTTTTTTCCTCTAAATAAGAAGGCAAAAACTTTTGTTCAGGCAAATTTTCTTTTTTGTCTGCATGAATAATCCTTGATTTTTGTGTAATCATACCACTTGTGGAGTCACATGCCCGTATATATATATATATATGAACGTGATGATCATTTTTGGAATTTCTTTCATTTATTCCGTAACATAATTTAAGCAATTAAAGGAATAAATTGTATTTGAATTGGTAACTAAAACGTAAGTACTAATTTGATATTTTGAGCATGGTTTAAAGATTCTCACAATCCTAGTTTTATACATCAGCTAACATGAAATAAATGCGCACAACGAGATTTGTCTTTTTCATCGTTTCTATATAATTGGTAAACACTTGCTCCGAATTTACACACAATTCTCAAGTTAGAAATGTTGTCTGATTCCGTGCCTTTACCCTTGACCGCATACCACACTTCTTTAAATTTCCCTAATAAGCAATTTTTTGACTTACTAACTTTTTACAAAAACAACATATATTTATCTGAGAGATTTCTTGTTCAAATTAAAAATAAAAAGGAACAACACGCAGGGTTTGAGAAGATAACCAATATATTTTTATTATTCAAATATCGAGATCACCCATATATATGAGTTGGAATGAAAGTTGTTCCTTAATGAGAAAAATTAAGACCGATTCAAAAAGTTTTACTGTCATTAGTCTAAAGTACATATGTATGATAATGTTTTATTTCTAGTGATTATATTTAATAATATATTGCAAAAATTATATTCCTCAACGTACACATAATTTGACATAATTCAAAGGGAGCTATTTTGAGTTTTTAATTCTATGCTAAACTTTTAATGTAGAACATTTTACACCTCATTAAAACTATTTCATATAACTCCACATTATAAGCTAATAATTCAAGTTTTTTCCAGGTATTCGTGATGCGATACACCAAGCGTCTCTGATATTCTATTGTTTATATTTAATTTCTCTCTTTCTACTTGTATGAAATTTATTTTGGCTGACATAGTAAATAAAAAGCAAATGATTAGTGTATTTAAAACCTTCTGTTTCTTCTCTATGCTTATTCTAAAATTGAAACTAAAATATATTGTGAAAACTTAAAATTATAGTGACTTATCTATCGTTTTACTTTTTAAATGATATCTTTCTCATTAAACGAACATTGGTTGCGCGGGTGGTGATAACAATTATTATAATCAAGGTTGCGGTCTTGATATAAACACCTGACCCATTAATTGCTTACATATATCAGTATAAACTAAGAATTGTTTTTCCATTTGCCTTTTCTATTTTCTTTGCCTGGGATAAGCAGATTAAATTATATTTTTGTTGAAATACTAAACATTCATGTTTCTATTTGAAAATTTTACAAAACCTTAGTAAATTAATATGGGAAATATAAACTATGAATGTACCAATTGTTAATTAACATACCACATTTTCCACATTTTGGCGCAAATAATTTTTCGAAATCGTAACGGCAAAATTTGCGCCCTTCAAACTATATTGAAGAACAAAAATACAAAAATATTTGAAAATCTTACCATTTGCTTTAGACACAAAAAATACTGCATGAAAGAAATGGCCAATACGTCAAACATGTTTTTTTAAAATTTTAATCTAAGACATCTATTTTGACAAATGTACATAACTTAAATTATCAAAATATTTAGAATTCCGTCCATAATATTAGATACTAATAGAAACTTAAACTATGGATAGGTTTACTCACGATAAAACTCAACTAATTATTCTGATCTGCATAGCGTACCTCAAAAAATCGCCCATCTTTCAGTATTCGTAGGCATTGCGCACATCTAAAACAAGAAATAATAGACAGCGTCTGATAAATTGCAATCTTTTCATTTAGAAGTTGGGTGGAATTATAAAGAATAACATAATTCACATATTAAATGGCGAAATGATTGATTGATTAATGTTACTAGGATTATTTAATTTTGAATAAATGTTTTCATTTTTGCATACAGGAATTCTATTAGTCAAAATTATTTACGCATCCAAGAATATATCCATAATTTACAGTTTAATACGTAAAACGTTTTGTGAAATATTTCAAATTTATTAACTGGGCTCAATTAGCCTTATATAAATTTTAAAATGTAGTACATTTTTCGATACACAACTTGAAAATTGGGGGATTAATTTAAATTTATTGCATATAATATAAAAAACAAACAGGAATCGAAAAATGTAAATGTTAATGCACACACCCAGGAACACCTACACAAACGATACACTAGTTTATATTCAATTGCTTGTGTCCGCGTGTATTCGTGTCTTAGTATCTGCATTTCCAGCTTCTTCTTCGTTGTTAACTTGTGCACTTATTTAATCCAACTTAATCCAGCTTATTATTTAAATACTGACTTTATAAATATATATATATATATATATATATATATATATATATATATATATAATAGGAAGGTATTTCATTCGGATGGAATTCCAGCGAAGTAAATGACTGATTTTTATTGCGTGTATACCTACTTTATCAAAAATTAAGATTCAGTGCATGTCTGTTTTCACAATTCAAATTAAATATGCAGAATTATGGCTCAGCTTACATTTTGCTTCGAAAAAGGCAAGAATGTTTATTTTAAAGTGAATGGATGTTTCAACCTGGTTATACCAATTATGAATAAGCGTATGCAGTGGTAAGATTAATCATTACCGTGTTGTCATTAACTTTAAAATTAAAACTGACATATAATATTAATAATAATGTTAAACACTCAATATTTTTCACAGTAAACTAAAACAGACTGAATAAAATATTCCAGTAATGTAAAACCTGAATAAGCTTATAAATTACAATGCTAATGCTTTTAGAATTATGAATGAATTTTTTAGCGTAATACATAATTCTTTTAAAGAGAAACAGAACTTTTTAACGTTTAACTAAAGCATAACATATCTTATTACAAACCGAGAGCACAACAAATATGATATGGGGGTCTTAAAGTCAGTTATGCATGCCACGATTTAAAAATCCTGTTATAAATTTTTCTTGCATTGTTTTTATTTTCTTTCTTTACGAAATACAAAATAACTATTCTGGACATAAAGTAAGCCAAATTTGTAAATTATAAAAATATATTACTTATTTATACAAGTTACGACAAATTAACGTAACCTACAAATTTCTGAATGGTACTTTGATGCAAATGTGTGGTCACAAATTAAAGTGCAATAAAGGGGCAACGCTCGATAGATTTTTTATCGACTACTAATATAAACAATAAATGTAATCATTTCTACATATTTTCCAAATCCAACTTTGTATTTTATTATACATTGTTATACATATCAACATTATGAAGCACTTAAAATTTAAAATTATCAAACGGTAGAAATTACATATTTAGTTAATTCTACGTAGCCGCAGCACAAATTATTGCAATATTGTAGTATACGTTCAAACGTCATTTTATTTTACTAAAGCAATATAAACTATTCATGAATTCTAATAACAACACGTGCAAAATGAATTTACTTACACTTTCCCTCCGTTTTGGAAGAAAATCAACGAATAGTAAATAGGAATTTTAAATGTATTTTGCTTTAAAGGGTAATTACGGAATTTGTTTGTATATATCATCAGTATAAACACTATATTGCATGCTTTCGCAAGTGCAATTCGTCAAATAAATGAGTTTTGTTCGTATTGAGCACTAAACATGTAATCGCCAGAAATCAGTAAAATTGCTCCAAGTGTCATTACCTCTGTTATATAATAATATATCGAGGTTAGTTAATAGGCTTCAACTGAAAGGAATATTGACTAAAAAAGAAGGTGGAAAATGAATAAAAATTGCATGCAGTATACGACAAAGATGGCACTTTAAATTTGTTGCAATACCCAAACGCAAATATGCGCCGATTCAAGTCCTGATTGTATCAATTCTGACGTGTATTTAATGAGAGGTAAATAAGGACGAAACTGATCTACTTCATGATTTTCATTTTCTTACGTAAGACACATTACGCATATACTGATAATATATTTAATAATAATCTCGCTCTAAACATTTTATCAATTTTTATCCGCAGGTGGCTTGGTGTTTGCTATATAATAATAGTTCATAATTGCCCAGTTGGAAATTTTCGATCGAGAGCCTTGCCCAATTGGGCTCCAAAATAAGAAAGATTTTCTAAAAAAGAAGTCGGTATAAGTCTGACATTGAGTGTATTGCGTGGCATGGATAGTGCAGTAGAGGAATTCCGAATCACTGAAACAAATAAGCCTCTTTCGCACCTCCGTCAAGTCATGTCTGGCAAGTACTTCGTAATTGCCCAATAATTACGGAACCAGTATTCTTTAGAAATTAGTATTTACAATCGTAAGCACTATTATTTTAATACTAACAACATATATTCATATTCTGGCATTTAAAACGATCGCAATAGTTACGCACACTGTATGCTTAAACATTTGAGAGACGAAACAAATTAAATTATTTAAATCGAGTTTAATATTTTGATATAAACTCCAATCCTATTATGTAATTAATGTTGACAGTATATACTAGGCATTGTATAATATTGAAAAGTTAATTCAAACAGTAGCCCGGTTTTGTCATTCTTGAGAACTCGTGAAGTACTAGTCGCGTAAAATTCTGAAGCACCCAGTGTATGAGGACACATACGAAATGAAAGCGATTAGATGTCCAACGACTTAGCGAAAAAGAAAGTCTACATTGCGATATTGTAATATGCACATGCCAAAAGTGGGATTGGTTACGACAAATTCACATTTATATTTGTTTGAATGAAATTAGCACACACGAATCCTGAACATTGGCTGTAGATACTGGAAAAATTATGGTAATTAATATATGATGTTCCTTTTCACAACGTAGTTATTTTCTATCTCTATTTATTTATTTACAGACCAAACAAGGCGTCAGATAGCAATAGAGATACCTTCAGCAAACTGGTATCGTCCATTATGGGAAATCGTTATATATTGTCCAGAATTTTCAGTACAGGAGGCACAGACTGGGGCACCTTTTCTTGGGAAATTGGCACTATATCCACTGCGAAGCTAGTTCCGTATTCTACACTAAATTTACATAGTTACATTTTGTAGGTTAGAATTTATCTCTTATGACACGAAATTTTAACTAACCACTACCCATATTATTGAGCTAAATTAAAAATGACACCAAGGAAAAAATTACCACAAAACATAAATCGGTATATGATATGAAATTTAACGTGTGAAGTGTCATATATTCTGAAGGAACTGTGCTCCATTTTGAGTCTCATCCGCAGAAATTAATTTCGGTTCTTGGCGATTTACCAATAAGTAAGAAACCGATCCGTCGGGTGCAATTAAGATTTTTTTTTGAAATAGACCCATTTATTAGTAAACAACTTATCTGAGTTGTTTGATGTATTCATGAGTTTCATTGAATCGAGAGAAGAAATTCTAACTGATTTTTGGTTTTCTCTATTTTTAAGCTCATCAGATATATGTGTTTTGCAATGAATATTGTTCTAAATTTAAGTTTTTATTTGTAATGGAGATTCATAGTTTATTTTTCGATAGGGGTGCAGATAGACCAATTTATTAGTAAACAACTTATCCTATTTTTTTGATGTGTTCATGAGTTTTTTGAAACGAGTTTTTGTAACTGATCTTTGGTTTTGCCTACTTTTAAGCATATCAGATATATGTGCTTTGCAATGAATATTATTTTAAATTTAAGTTTTGTGTTCCTTTGTTTTTGAGATTCATATTTTATATTTCGATAGGGGTGCAGATGTTTTACTCCACTTACAAGATAATATAGTTTAGCCAGGTCTTTATTGTTTCGGTCTTTGTATTTACCAATGTTTTTGTATTAGTTTATTATTACTTCAATTCTTCCTCGGTTTTACTGGTGTCCAAGCTTTTGATATCGGAGGATGATTTGATTGGAGTTGTACTCTATTTTATGTCGAATATACACCATTCTTTGCTTCAGTTCAGTATTAGTTCGGTTCAATGGTGGATGAAACAAGTTAAGCTTCAGTAGTTACTGGATATCCTAGCAAATTTTATGATTGGAAGACATTCGAATACATTGAAACAGCGGTAGATCTTTGTGCATATAGGTCGGGCAATTACTGCTTGATAAGATGGTACTTGTAATACGTTTAATATTTTTTTTGATTTTAATAAATTTAAAACAACGAAATATGTTAAATTGACATAGTGATTTTTTTTTAAATACTCACCAAATTGCTGATATTTTCCTCGTGTTCCCAATGAAATGTTACATAATTCTAGTGAGCAAATGTCTTTTTCAAATTTTTTGTATGATATATTTTTTAACGGAAAATTAAGATTTAAATGCAGACCAATTGTCGCCCATTTAATCAAATGAAAATTAATGAAAGGTATAACTGAACAAATGTATTTATGCTATTTGTATTCCATAAAGAACAATTTCTTTATTATACCATAGAGCTTTACTTAAGTACCATAATTTGAATTACACAAACTCTGTAAAAATATCAAAAATAATTTTATCACATGATCAGGGAAGTTAATTCTATTAATCTTGATTTATTACCTACCTGAATGTTTGATAAGAACGTTAAATTTTAAGTAATTTTAATTTTAATGTCTGTTTGCATTTGTTAATTTTCAGCTAAAAGATCTCGTAAAATTTTCAAGTTATTTTGTTCAGTTGCGCATAAATTAGTATCTACCTCAGATATCCTGTTAAATAAAAATCACAGGCATAAAATTTGCAATTTAATTATGTGCAAATTTAAATTGATATCGTATCCGAAGTCAAAATCACACCAAATAACACTTTTAATACCACTCTCTTAAATAATTGCTAACGGTGTCGTAATTATTAGGCTAAATGTGCTCAAAATTTTATGTAGAATCGCTAGTGATTAAAAGTACACTGATAAATTTTAGCGTATTTATGCATGATGACGGAGGTTAATGGAAGTTAAATAAGCGCCAACGAAACATAAAATCTAGTAAATGTTTGTATTTGTGCTTGCTATCGTGTTGCGTGAAATAAATTTTATATTTTATTTAAACTTACTATCACAAACGAAAATAAATCGCATGTTACATTAAGCGATACTTTTCTGTGTCAGTATTCAAACGATAGACATTTTAACTAAAACTTCTAGCAATAAATTGTGAGATATTTTTCACCCAATACATTGAACATGTCAGGAAATTTCGGATGGTTTAAAAAGAAATTCTTTGGCTTAACCACATGGTATAATATTAGGTAGGTCATGGAGAATATTTACATATAATTTCACAGAGTCAATGGACCTAAAATATATAGGATTATGTATAGACTATTCCAGGTTTCAAAAGTGTTGCAAAAATTCCATATTAATATTTGTCATTAGCAAATAAAAAGGTTTGGACCACGAGTTTTCTATTTTTTTATTACCAGTCAACTAGAATTTCTTTAACATACAATAAGCTTTATTTGCCCACTAAATCTGATGGGAATATGTACCTGCTTTTGGCTAAAATATCGAAGTATTTTGAGCTTGCCAAACTCTATTTGTACCGTAAGGAATTTTTCGGTATCTTGGTCAACACAAGAAATAAAATAAAGTTATCAGTCTTATGCATAATTAGCTCTTGTTTTTTATGGTTTTACCTAATTGCAAAACACTTACTTGAAACAATCCGGATGCCACATGTCACCTTTACATGTAATTATGTTTTCAATTTCTCCAAACGGTTCGTTACATTGCACGCACAATGGAGATGTTACACTTGAATGTATGCTACAAAAAATGTAATTTCAAAATTAATAATGGAATAGTACATAGAAAACCCTTGAAAAAATCTTCTAAAATTGTAAACTCTAAAATAGTTTAAATGGTGAAATGCCTCACGAGTTCATTTTGCAAATCTCTCAATTATAAAATAATACTGAATGTAAATGGTAGTTTTGCTCCAGTGAAAGGATTTGCTATTGACGAACTGGAAAACCGTATATACTTACTAATCAGAATGTTACAAATACTGGTAAAGCAATATAACTTAAACGATAATTGTTTCAAAAAGCATGACAGAATCTTTTACATCGCAATAACCGAAAACCAAAACTGACGATTAAAACTGTTATTGCATAACTCGTGTATTTATTTAGAATTTCGAATAATAAAACTTGAAGACTATATTTAAATATTAATTTAGGTTTAATCTGCATGGTGGTACGCAATATAAATTTATTTTCTATCAGAAGCAATTTACAGATATTATTTATATATTGAGAAGTAGTAGTAATAATAATAATATCAATCAACATATTATATATATATATATATATATATATACTATTTTATCGTCACAAGATTGTCTTCGTTCTGTATTATACGTACACGGAAAAACTTCTTTTTATTTCCTAGAAATGTCAGAGGAATTCGCTTCTGTGGTGTACAGCATACAGCATGAGACCAAAATTTATGAATACATATCCAACCACACATACAGATGAGTTTTTTACTCAATTCCATGCAATTTTGAGATTTTGCTAACATTATGTGCATAAAAGGCGAGTGAAAACTAGTGAAGGAGAAAATATTTCGTTTTCTAACCTCATTAATGAATTGAAACTTAAATACACTTATTAAATGGAAGTAAATACATTTATTGTTTAAATCAAATATGCGAGCTTCAAGTTGCATTGCCTTTGATCTTCGCTAGCCTGTTCGCCGTCGTGTTCTGATCATGATCATAGAAGGTCGAAACGCGTCTGTGCGTTGCGATGTGGCGGTAGTTTTACAATGATGCTCGAGGACTGGTTAAATACAATGGAAGTGGTTTTTTTCTTCAAGCTTGCAAACTTGATTTAAATTATTGTTACCATCACCCGCGCAATCAATGACAGTTTACCTACATTTATTCTTGTTTATTTTTTAAAAATTTTGAAATTAAGCTTTATTAACTAAAAACCTACATTATGCGTTAATTATTCTCAAGTGTTCGAATTGGTTATTTATTGCTATGCTGTATGGCAAACGGTTGTAAGGATCGAATGAATTAGTTTCAAAGCTAAAACCTCTGCTGTCCATCTATTGCAACTTTAAAAAAGCATCGTCAGTGCACTAAAATTTATATGACACTGTATTAGTTTTTTGGTTTAGAAATTGGTGTATTGCAGAAATAAAAAAACGCGCATTTTGATAAAATACCACTGGCGCGTCGGTTGAAATATTTATCCACAAATAAAATAAAGAATGTTTGATTAGTGTGAGATCATTGTTTGACGCAAGGGGAAATATTTTTTATAAAATTAAAAATCGACGGTAGCCTGACAAAAAATTAGTAGATACAACATTTCTGTCCAAAAATCACTGAGGGCTTCTATTTTAATGATGTCATCGAATATTTGCCATTCGAAACAAGATAAGTAACGGGGCAGTTATTAAGGCCAGGCTACTTTGAAATAGGGAGCAACTGCTATACCTTCCAGAATCAGAAAAACTACAGTTGGGATGAAATACACACACACACACACACACGAAAATCAGTGCTAAAATAATTAAATAAAGAAACAAATTTGCATTAAAAACGAGTATGCACATCAAAATACAAAAAAGCGATTTTGTGCCCAAATAGGTTATAAGTTTATACAAAACAAATTAGGAAACCTATTTCATCTTGACAAGAAACTACTTATTATGTAACTTCAGGTCTAAAAATATGCCAAATTGGTTCCAAATAACGGAAAGACTGACTAAAAATCATTAGTTATTATAAAACTGAAATTGTGTGTAGTATGCGGCGGGTTGGTTCAGTGATTAGAGCAATGGATTTTTTAGCAGATGTGCCCAGTTTTGAGCCCTCTGGGAGGCAAATTCTGGGCAGTACATGATGAGTTCCCAATAAGGGCGAAACCGGTCTACAGAATGAATTGCATTTTCCACACTATACGAATCTTAGTTTTTAATGAATAGTGTATATATAATGGGCTTGGTTTTTATATCAAGATTGCAACCTTTATTTAAATAAATAGGAAATCATAAATTTCAAATAATTAGCCCATCCGCAACCATAAACACTTACATATATAAAATTCATGGTACACATTTGATAAACTATCAATCATTCATTTTAAAAGCTATGCATAATTAATTCATTCATAATGTGTTTTTTCAGTTAGGCTAAACAGAATTCAGTTCGAATACAGCAATCTATAAATAGATTGAATTGCATCATTGCTATCAATGTGATTTTTAAAATTAAGAAATTCGTATGTATTTTATTGAAGTAAAATGACATTTTTTGATTATATAAATATTGTGGGTACGAATTAACTATTGAATAAAATAGAAATAGTGATTTATAAACTAGACTTATTTCCTTCCAGAACTTTCCAAGCCATGATTAGAATCCGGAGCATTTAGTTCAATAAATCGGCAATCTTGCTATTTTACAATAATTCAGGATCATTACAACAAGTGGCGTAATACATGCTTTGTAAAGATATATCGGTAATATGTATTTGAAAGTGTAGGTCTAGAATTATCCCGAAGGAGATTCAACTGAAAATTGCGTGCAATCCGCGGTTATAGTGGTGTAGACGATGAATTGCGTGATTCACACCTCATGGACTTGGGCTCCAATTTAGAACGTGATAATTCAAACAACAACTTATATGTGACAAGTAATGATAAAAACGATGCAATTGTTATAATGAATTTACTATATTATGCCATTTGTAGATCGTAATGATAAAATATATAAATAAATGTATACCCGTGTGTTGCTGACAATATTTATTCTAACGATAAAATACCGCTATTTAAAAAAAATATTTGGCTTTGAGTTAAACTTGAACTTTCAGCCTTTTATGCCAATTTAAATCTGTGTTCAATGTTAATCTGGCTGGTTCTTGAATGAAACAAAATTCAGCAATATAGTAATTGAAATATGCATAACATTATAAAATTTATAAGTTTCCAGTTGCGTTGCATGTTAACATAGTGCTATTCAATTAATGTACAGTTTTCTTTTACTTTCTCTGGTAGCATGACAACTATTACGTTATTTCTTAATATTGGTGTATTGATGCTGTAATCAACAAATATCCCTTTCTAATATAAACATCGGTTTTATTTATACAAAAATTGTATACATAAACAAATTCTGCCACTTCCTTGCAAATGATGTACAATCTCAACCGGAAAATAGAAATTAAATTGTGCTATGCCACGTATGCAAATCCATTGTATTTTAAATCTCCTAAAAGTAACAAATAAAATAAATCTCTCGCAGATTTTCTTATTAGGCGGAAATCAACGCAGGCTTACATTTCAATGCAACAAAGCAAAGCACACAGCCTAATGGAATGAATCAAAGTTATTTGCGGCTACGAATTAATAGAGTTATATGCACAAAGAGTATGTATGTGAATAGACCTTCTCTCGTTAGGAAGAATCGGAATTTTCGCGCCTCCAACTTGCGACATGCAATCCTTCTCTCGCATAGAATGCGTTACTAATTATTTTTGTCTCTCGAACGTCAATTAATACGATATCCTGTATGTTGAATAAGTCCCGAACTGCCTTAAATTCGAAAAATTGAATAAACACAGTCTATCAGACCATAAAATATATAGTAGAAAATCTTTGCACGAAATATCGTGTTTTAGAAAGTATATTTAAGGTGAGTTATGTTGATGATGATTAAAAACATAACTGTTGTAATGATGACAAAGTAAACATCCAATGCGCAACATTAAAATGACCAGTGCACACGAGCGCAATCTCATTATATACAACATTGTAATTGACTAAATACACAGTATATTACAACATCAAAAACATATACGTCAACATGTGAAATTGCGTTGTTATGTGTTTGCATATGCGTGGCTTTTACTGCGTGACGAAGTAATCACTGAGTTCTGATAAACCATTATTCGATTGCTTGCAGGCAGAATTGGTTTTTACTCTTATGCGTATTGTCTATACGCATACTTTTACTTTGTTTGTTTTCCATTTCCTCAAGTTTTGCTGTGTTCTGCATATCGCTGTCCGCGTTAGCAATCGAGGATTTCTAACATTTTAAATTACGCACAAAATTGCACAACTTGAAAATTAATTGATATTAACATCTACAAGTTTTGCGTTGTGACCAGGCTCACATTTCAGCACAAGTCAAATCAAGTTGCAATTGATCAAACGTAAATACAGCAAAATTTTGCGCATTAAACATGGAAAAAAGTTCTGGTCTAATCAGTCCACAAATTAAATATCTAAAATTAATTCGATCAAAGGCTTAAATAAGCCACAAAAGAGGTTAAATATTTTACGCACGCACGTGGACAAGTTCATAATTAAACGACATTCTCTAACAGTTTATAAAATTGAATATAGATAATAATCGAAAGGTAATCAATAAGTAATTGCTCCATAAACTAAAAGATATCTCCGCATTTACAATAACTTTAATAAAGCATCCGTTTACCGAACAAATTACGAAATGACTGCCTAATTTTCCACAATAAACCTACTTCCGGTTATTCAATTATATTTTATCTTACAAACGTGTAAACAATTTGGATAACGAATAAAAATTTTATGTCATGCACTGTTGTAGTTATTCATGCTAGAGGGTTTAAATACTAACCGCTCGAATAGTTACCACATTTACATACGTTTAAGTCAATTCAATACGGCTTAAATACTAGAATTAATTTCCACTTTTAAACATATCAAATACCAAAAACCGAAAAATTATATATATATATATATATATATATATATATATATATATATATATATTCTTTTGAAATGCGAGCTTTAATAAAATTCATTGTACCCTTCTTATGTGCAAAAACAAAAAGAAATTTTATCAGATATAAGAAAATTTTCTTTCTCATGATCTTCTCAAATATCTACTCATGAACATATCTTTATATATAAATTAGAAAGCAAAACAAGATAGAAATATGTGAACAAAGAGAGTGTGAAAAATAGAAACCAATCAAATTGCGTGAGTCACATCGATGAGCCGAAATTATGGAATACATCCTTCTAATAAATGCGATGTTGATTTTGAGGCAGCATTTGAATTGTTATTTGAACAAACAGCTGACTTGGAACCTACCAGTATTGATTATAAAAATTGATTCAAGGCTACACTAGTTGATCAGGCTTCACATCTGAAATCGTCTAAATGCGCAGAGCAGCATGCGTTGACAAAGCAGCATCTAAATGCACTTAGAAATATCAGCAGAAATGCAGACATCAAAATACTACGCGCTGATAAAGGAAAGAGCGTAGTTATAATGGACAAATCTGACTACGTACAAAATTCACACGTCTAGACGATAACTCAGATGAAATAGACAAGGTGGAGCGCAAAGTAATAAATGAAATTAAGATTTTGACAGATGCCGGTTTTATTGATAAGGCCATTGAACAGAAGCTCAAGCCAGTTGGATCATCTACACCAATAATGTACGGATTACCAAAAACACACAAAAGAGGTTGTCCTATGAGGCCAATTTTATCAATGGTAAATTCTCCGTTTCATGCACTAGCTAAATGGCTAGTTCGTTTACTTGAACCATTACGTAAACTAATAGGTAATCATTCGGTTGCCGATTCGTTTGAGTTTGTAAACAAAATTCAAGATATAAATGTTAAAAACAAGATTATGGTATCTTTTGATGTTACGACTTTGGTTCCAAATGTTCCAAATGATGAAACCATTGACATTACAGTCAAAGAGGTAGAAAACCATAAATTACCATCGCCGGTGCTAGGTCAAACTCTACGCAAGCTTATCTTATTATGCACGAAAGACGTACGATTTCGTTTTAATGGAAGCATCTACAAACAGACGGATGGTGTCGCAATGGGAAGCCCCTTATCTCCAGTGTTGGCTGAGATTTTTCTAGGCACCTAGAAAATACATCATCAAAGAGTGACATAAGTAAATGTGCTCAATATATACGGTACGTGGATGATATATTTCTTGTACTTAAGAACAGGTCGCAATCACGAACACTTTCAAAGTTTCAACAAAGCACATAAGAATATCGGCTTCACGTCAGAGCACGAGAAAGATGACTGTCTGCCTTTCCTAGATGTACTATTAAAGAAAGAAACTAATGGTAAATTAAACAGAACAATTTACCATAAACCAACATGGTCTGCACAGTATTTGCATTACAGCAGTTTTGTGCCATTTCAATATAAATTATCAACAGTTCGTGGTTGCTTTTCAAGAATTGACAGGTTGGTTAGTCAAGATTCTAAAGAAAATGAATATAATAAAGCAATTAACGATTTAATGTCTAATGGCTATCCCAGACAATTAATTGAATCAATTATTAAAAGGGGAATTAACCAGAAACAGACGTATTATGGGCCAGAAAAGAAAACAGTCTACCTAAACATCCCATTTAAGGGGATGCAGTTTCCCGAATGGCACAAAAGAAAGTTGAAGCAGCATTAACACGCACATTTAATGCAGCCAAACTACGAGTGTTATTTAGGGTAACACACTTGCCTTTACCAGCAATCAAAGAGAAACAGCCGTTAATGTCGATATCAAATATTATTTACCAATATACATGCGCAAGTTGTCGATCAACTTACGTAGGCCGATCGACCAGACGGTTAATTACTCGAATGAGAGAACATTGCAACTTAAACGCCTGTTTTAAATCAAATGGTGAATACACGTCTGCTATTGCGCAACACATCATCGAAACATCGCACGTATGTTCTCCAGACGTAGCATTCAAAGTAATTACTAAATGCAAAAACAAAAGGGAGCTAGCCACATACGAAGCCTTATGGATAAACAAATTGCAGCCGGATTTATGTAAGCAGAAGAAGCACGTACAAGCATTGAGCTTGAACTGGATGTGACGCACGCAATTTGATTGGTTTCTATTTTTCACACTCTCTTTGTTCACATATTTCTATCTTGTTTTGCTTTCCAATTTATATATAAAGATATGTTCATGAGTAGATATTTGAGAAGACCATGAGAAAGAAAATTTTCTTATATCTGATAAAATTTCTTTTTGTTTTTGCACACAGGAAGAATTACAATGATATATATATATATGTATATATATATATATATATATATATATATATATATATATATATATATATATATATGTATGTATAATCTCAATTACACTTTTGTCTCTTCATAATTAAGTCACTGTACTTTAATGACATTTAAACTGTCGTTATTATTTAAACTCTCAAATGGCTCACTATGTTTCTCATTTTCTGGCTATTCTAAGCCATGTCACTTTTAGGCAATCATATTCGTGAATGACTTTAAATTTTTCATCATGAGCCGTTGCGCGTTGAAGCGTTTATAAAAAGTACATATGTAGCTCCATGGTAAGTAGGAATCGGCTGCTTTGGTGGATTTCACGGCACTCCAAGGTCCCTTCGAATTTTTAGTCCGTGGATGCTACCAAGCTTGGAAGCGTGAAAATGTTTAGCTTGACGTTAATAGCTAAAATACATACATCCTGCATCAAAATTCCAAGATTCATAACAAAAAGTGCTTACTACATGGTGGTGACAATTTTTTTACCTGACCAATATTGATAAGTTTTTTTTTATATTAAGATATGTACTCACACACAAGATAACAAAATTAAACACATTACTTCATATAATGGATAATAATAATTCGCAAGGTAGGCGAACACGTTAGAGGATAAACATGCCAAAAATATCACAATGAACAAAATTATTATTCTGAACGAAAAATGGGCACCTTATATAAAATAAAACAAGTGTCCAGTTTAAATCATCCAGTATACGTTTGCATATGGAACGCTTCATGTACTCTCTGCTGTAATTTCTGGAAAGTGTGTGAAGAGTTCCAATTAAAGATGTTCCACGTTAACAATGCTTACTATATACTGGCAAATACATACATATATAAATATATTTATATATATATATATATATATATATATATATTATGAGACTAGTGTTTACTTTATTTAATCGCCTAGATTTAAATAATTTTCATCACCTCCCGCGCAACCGTAGTTGCCTTAGTTATACAAGTGCACCGTTATTTGTCTTCAAATTCTTTCAATGAATTTGCCTAACAGATAATATACGAAAATTCCTGCAATACAAAAAATCGTCGTTTTATTACCAAAATTACGAGAATGCAATGTTTATATCCATGGTTTTTAAAGCGAAAAAAAGAATACTTCAATCGCTGCATGGTTATATTTTCAAATTTTGCGTAATCCATGACGTCTCTAACCTTGGTGGTGTATTATTATTGAGAAATAGTCTATAACGAATAAATAATAGTTAAAATTTAAAAATAACGCAAATGCAGATTATCAAACCACTGTAAATCATCTATAAATATTTCATTTTTTGAAAATTACTGCATCACTGTACATAAAACTATGAAACAGACAATATTTCGTTGTAAAAAGCTAAAAATTAAATCCATGCTCATTTAAAATTAGTAAATGCGTAAAGTGGGAACTACAATTTTTAGGTTTAAATTGTTCAATTATGTTTCCTAATTCCTATAACAATTTTTATAAACTATATTATACGCAAAATCCTTAAAATGGCATTTTTTGGCGTCTTGATGGTATTCAAACTATCCTACTACAAAAATTTCCAGTGTTTAATATTACTTTATTATTTAAAAACATTTTAATTTACTTGTATTAATAATAAAATTAATTAACAAGCATATGTAATAAATGAACTATTCCTTTTAATTTCTCAAGAATGAATACACGTAGAATTCAAACAAGAAGAAATGAATATTTGATAAATTATTTTTTTTATCAAAAATTCATATCAGATCCTGGTTGTAATAATGCCCTATCTACCAGCAATTGTCATCTCTAAATTGGCTGGCTCCATCTAAACTATTCTAACAAATCGTAATCACGACATCATATTGTGTAATTGCGCAATTTATGCGTGTATATCATTTTTCCTAATTATTGATAGGAATATCCGAGCCAACGGTAACACATCTACCTATTGATTTTTGGTCCAAGTAAAAAAATTCGACAAGAATTAATTAGTAGGTTTATATGATTGTCTATTAAAAATGTCACACATAAAATTAGTATACTCGATGTAAATATGTTTATAAATTTTCCACACATCTTATTCGGTAAAAATCAATTTATTTTTCATTTCTGGTGTGGTTTACATTTTGAATCCCAGGTTCTTACCAATTTTAATGAACATAAATTAATAATATTTAGAAGTAAGATCTAAATATTATGTTTTCAAACAAAGCTGAATTCTATAATATCTCATAAATTTGTTAATGAAACAGGCAAGCGAAAATCTATTGGCATATTACATAGGAAGTGGATGATAAAAAGCTAAATAATACATAAGATGATGTATAAATTTTAGTTCAGCAAATTTATTGCATTTTCAAAATGAATTGAAAAATAAGTAATATATGGAAGCATAAATTTACTATAAATCAGTTATAAATAACACAGTTATATAAAGGCCACATTGTTTTCGCGAAAACTCAACATGACAGTAATATCTGAAAACTTATATGGAATTTTTCGTAAAATATGAGGGATTATGTTTCATCAAACACATTCATTATACAACACCAAATGGTAAGTGGGAAATGTCGATGCTGCCTCACGCACAAACGAACAATAAATCAGTTTATGTGCAAATCATGTGGTACATTCTTTTGATCAGTTGTCTAAGGATAAACAACGTTGCATTCAACAGTCACAGCTGTGCGTATTTTATTCTGTTTTTGCATTGCTCAATACACAATATCCGCGTGTATTGGAATGTGAGTTGTAGATAAAAATCTATACAGATATTGCGGAAGCGTTCTCTTTTTTGCCATCTGTGTTTGGTCAAAAATTCGCTTGAATCCGTTTGAATCGGCCACACCGATCAACATACCGCACTAAGCAGTCATGACGAATGTGTGAATGAACAATGTCAGTCTGTTTGATTGCAGGGAACTTTTTCTTTACATTTAAATTTGACAGGCGTGTTGTAGTATATAATAACATCAGTTGTTTATGAGTTATCCGACAAGTCACTGCTTTTGTAATTCTTCAAGTAAATATTTTGGATGACACGTCTTATTTATAAGGCATACTGGCATATACTTTCTTCTGGTTGGGTACGTTTTCAATAGTGTATTGTAGATTTTTATATTTTATGCTTGCTTCTGAAAAATTTTCCGAACACCTGTTTTCTAATATAGTTGCTTTGAGATCCGCCAGATCTTGACATAAAAATACTTCAGAACAGATTTTATTCATTATGTCGGATTAATTTCGCAACAAATCTCTTTTTGAGAAATTGCAATAGTGCTGTTTTAATGGACGTGTTGTCCAGTCCATATCTGCTTTCGATATTTTCTTTTTTTTAGACTGCCATCTACTTTTCTCAATGTAATGGAAAATCAGTATTTGAAGCTAAATGTGATGGTCCACATTGATAAATTATCAGTTGTTTTGGCATTATTATGAAGTTGTCGTCAAAATATCACAGATACCTATGGCAGAATTTATGGATAAGTGGTTTTAGTTTTGCTTTTTCAACACAAAATATGTAGACATCACCTCGTTAACTTCCTGACGAACAGCCCATCGGCATTCCATTGACGCGTGAAGTAAGGAGCATTTTTACTGAAATGTACATTTGCAGTGCAAATATTGAGGAGAAAACGAAATTATTTTTCAAATGCCTATGAAATCGAATAGATCAGAATCGTTTATTTTTTTAACGTCATAACTGCTCAGCATATTATGTATGCTGTACTCACCGATTGCTTAGAAAGCGAATTCAAGATATTATTAAAGAAAAGTACAGATGCAAAATCGGAATAGATTTCTGCAATAACTGAACGTATTGGTTATACACCACCCACTACAAATCAACTAGATTGTCAAGTGTTCATCAATGCAAAAAACAAAACGAAACAACGCACATCGGAAGCTGTTTTATGCAGTATTTTTAATCCCCAGCAAAATTAGCAAAACAAGTTCGTGCATGATTTGCGCGTATCTGCGCGTGCCTCAGCATGTACGTTAACCGCTTTGATCCAACTCAATATAATTTTTATTATAAAAATACTTATAAATTACTAAATATTAATAATAATATTAGTAGTAATAATATTAATAAAACAATAATTAAAAAAAGGAATAATAAAAATAATAGTAATATCAATAATACAATATAATAATATTAATAATAATAATAATAATAATAATAATAAAAATAATAATAGTAATAATAATAATAATAATAATAATAATAATAATAATAATAATATTAATAATAATAATAGTAATAATAGTAATAATAATAATAATAATAATAATAATAATAATAATAATAATAATAATAATAATAATAATAATAGTCAATGAAAAGTTAAATATCAATTCTAATGGATTTCAATTTCTTTTAATAAATACACAAAACAAAAGGCTAATGCACACTATTTGTATAAATATGAATTTTAGAAGTTAATTAGTAATTGTGAGGCACTGGTAAAAATAGGACAGATTGATTACTTGCAGTGATAGTTTTAATAGTGTCTTATATACGATAACAGTGAATAATGTGTGCCAAACAGATAAGTCAATATAAAACTTTCACTATTCTGATTATACAAATAATGTGAACCGTTTGATTCAATCGTTAATATTTAGAAAACTGCCAAACGCGATACCTTGTTCCAGAACAATTTTTAAACACACCTTTAAAACAATTTAATTAATTGCATATAAGAAATGCTGAAACGTTCTCCGTTCGCATTAATCTTTGAAATCAATGGCTTCCGTTTAATGTGAAAAACACGTTTTAGTATTTTGCTTTTATTGCAATATCTACAGTAAATGCAAGTCAAATTGCGTCGGAAATTTCTGTTATCATGTGTTCTATTTTTCTCAGCTAATTTCTGATTTTTTTCCTTACATTGTAGCACAATATGATGTTAATCAATATCTGATTCGATGTTAGCAGCACTGCCATAATTAATGTTAAGATTTTAATTAATGGTCGTATATTAGTTTATTAAACAAAAACTAATTCATCAATCTTTATAAAAAATAATGGTGTTGAAAATCTGTATTATTCCATAGCGGCACTAAATTCAATGATCTTGAAACCTTTGCGCGTAACGTAAAAATGAAATGAGCGGTACAGAGTTGAAATGGTATTATTCGATTTGTATTGCACGTAAATTTAAAGTTAGTATATTTTTCAACCGGCTCTGTTTTCGATTTAGCCAACTCATCCAACGGATAATTCTTCCTGTCTGGATTTGCTTTTCTGACTCCTGCTTGCGTTGTACTTTCTATTTGAAACTTTATGTTGGACTACCTGTTATACGTAATAAAATTGTTGCGATGACATTGTGCAACAACGCTTTACAATGGAATTGAATAATGTGGAATACTTTTATCTAGATAATTCTTCACGTATTAATCCTGATTGGGTTGATTATTTCAATCAATAATTTGTTTTATTTATAGTCTAAAACAACAGTCAAATTTGTGTAAATTTTTCTTGAAGTAAACACCCATCACGTTGTTTTTAACTAGTCTTCGAACAACATAGCAAAATTACAGTCAGTCATACGTACTTACGCATTTTGCTCTTCTATGACCATCATAAGAGTACGACGGCAAAATGACTAACGAGTATCTTATTTTTCTTTCCATATATACGCATTGCAGTTTAATTTGTTACTTTAATTTCAATTCATATATGAAAAAAATAATCAGAGCTCTCCTGGTCTTAGAACTAAATTATTCTTACTTTACCATAATACGTTAACATTTGATCATATTTGATAGTATACCGTGTAACTGAGGGTAGTTTTGAGTACATGTAACTGACGGTAGTTTGAGGTACGTGTGACTGACGGTAGTTTTGCTATGCTGTTCGACAATTAGTTAAATACAACGGGATTGCTGAATGTTTCAAGATCGCAAACTTGATTTAAATAATTGTTACCACCACTCGCGTAATCAATGCCTGTTTAATTGGTGTAAATCGTACAGGTTTGGAATTTGTCCAATTACATTTGTAATTAAGCACATTTAATTTCATTAAAGAATACATATATATACGCATTGTGCTTGATTGATCTAGGAGTAAAAAATAATTATCAATAATCTGCTGGACGGAGTACCGTTAAGATTTTTATTTAAATTGAGTTTATAAAAAATAACCAATAACATTATACTAACGAAAAAAAATAAAATCATACCACTGTGTTTCATTATATCAACCATTACAAGCATGTAGGCATATAAATTTCCACCATTGTGAAATATTCTTGAGCTTCATATTGGAGCACACATAAGTTTTAAAGGCAAAGTATTAGAGTTTAGTGCATTTCCACTGTTTAGAAAAGCTTTTTTATAAAAGTTAAAATTTATACAATTATATATATACTTTGGTTTAAAATCGCATGTATGATTTTTAATACCTCTTCTATGCATTGCTATTTGATCCACGTTAATCCGTTTACAGTCGTGCTCTAGGGATTATCATAGATGCTCCAACCACATTTGACTTGTGAATGACGACATTTTTTCGTTGTATGACTGTTTAGATAAAATTATATTGGTATTTATCTCATGGTAGCAAACTTGATTTTAAGGAATCACCATCGCCATGAGTGAATTTCTAAAGTCATAACTAATGGAAATGTATCAAATGCTGCACAAATAGCATGTTCATGACGTCATAGGTAACTTTCAGTCAACATTTACAGTCAAGCACTTTTTGTACTAGACAGCAGGAGGTAAGGGAAACACATATGCTAGCTTTATCTTAAGTACGCATATCAGTGCGATCATCGTTAATCGGATTGCTCACGTGATTTAACGATAAGTATAAAATTTGGAAAACAATCATTACATGTGACTTATGGTAAATATATGGCTCTCACCTCAAGTACACTCGCATACATTGCACTTGACTGGAAATGTCGGCTGTACAATTTCTATGCAGTCACGATCAGTAACCTTTTGCAGATTTCGCCACACGCACAAACAAAAGCATATATATATATATATATATATATATATATATATATATATATATATATATATATATATATATATATATATATATATATATAAAATATATCTATATATTTAAACAATCAATGATTGCGCGGGTGGTGATAACAATTCTTCAAATCAAGTTAGCCAGCTTGACGTAACCTCTAATCCCATTGTATTTAAAATGTTGTCGAACAAAAAAGCAAAATTATGTTCTATGCATGTGTAACTACTAGAGGTGAGAGCCGCTTATTTTGCATTGCTTCTTCTTATATTTCCTCTGTGGTCCGTTTCTCGTTATAGATGTGCTCGAACATTGAAATGGAAGGTCAAACGCCTTAATCCGTTTGACTGACGGTAATTTTCATATTTTGTGCAACTAGTTAGTTACAATCGGTGTGTTGTTCATCATGCGCACGTAAAATTGATTTACAAAAAATAGGTATGTGACAAAAAATTCCTTCTTATGGCCGACGATATTTATAGTATTATTATAACAGAAATGAATCATGGCTTTGTGTAATAATAAATTTCTAATTAAAATGCATATAAAATTATCCAATACCAGCGTAATAATGCAGGAAAACCATTTAACTATTCATGATAAATTAACTGCTGAAGTTAATTGAAAATTGTTCATTGAAAGCAATTGATAAAGAATTTGAATAAGCCGCAAACAAGATTTTGTTTGAACACTGATGATATGCAATTTATGAATTTAAATATTTGTGTAATTTGGTCGTACCATTCTAACTCTGTTGTCATTTGCATAAATTGTTTGTCATGAACAATAGAACAATTGTAGTTTATTACCTACATTGATTCTCTTAAATTCAATTTATACACCCAGAATCCAATTGTTATAAACTCGCTAAAATAGCTAATAGTTTGAGATATGCTTTGATTGCTTAATTTATAAATTTAGTGAGGATTTTGCCTGTACAGATGGATTAATCCTATCTTTTATCATGTACTATATTATTTCGTATATTTCGTTTGACTCAAAATTAGTCATTTGGTTTAATGCATCTCTAATATCAGATTTATAAGTCGAGGTGGGGATGTTATTAGAAATTACATTTTTCTTGTTAAGTGCAAATTATCCATCAGTAAAATAGCATCACTAACTTCTATTCACACTTTTGTAACGTATATTTTTGATATAATATTTCGATCCGCATATTTCTCCAACACATAATATTCAATATTTCGGCAAAATTTGGTCATTCATTAGTACGTTTTCCAAACACCCATTGAGTTGAAAAGTAATCTTAATTATCGCATAAAAGAATACGTTTGTTGAACCTATATTTGAAATTAAAACATTATTGGATCTGTTTCAAATTAAACTTCAATTGAAAATTTGACCATAGTAGATGGGAATTGGGGCTACCACAGCTGCAGATATAGAAACAAAAACTGTTTTAATCTTTGTTTTATAAATTTTCTGACCATCTAGTGATTATTTTTCTTAATAATTATTTTAGCATATGTACCTGTTAATGTATATCTTAAAATACAATAAAAGGACTAGAAACCTCCCAGCTTAGCATATAATTGTAATTTTAAAATAAATACATTTAAAACGCAACCAGATATCATATATTCTATCATATATTTGCAAAGAACAATAATGTTTCTTTATCTTACGTAATTAGTGTCATTTAATGCAATTTATTTATTTGTAAAACTAACCGTTCTGCGTTTTCTATTTCTCATTAATTAAACGTTATAGTTTCACATAAGAATTATTAAAACCGCGAAACTCATTTTATTTAAACCTGGGAAATTATAGTTTCCCTGATTTAATTTTTTATGCTAAATTTTTTCAAATATTGTCATTTCATTTTTTATTAATTTGGTCTGCAAATTTAAATCAATATTGCCGAGATATTCCGAAAGTCAATCTTTTATATCAATTGTGTCATAATTCGATATAATTAAATATTTTGAATATTTCATAATCGCTTGATTTGGTAAATTTTGAAAAAAGTAATCTTTAATTATAATTGAGAAATTAATCTTGTATAGATATATAAATTTCTTATAAAACAGGTATATGCTGCACAATTTAGAAAGGACATTTTTTTGCTAGAACTCAACTCAGAATTTAACATCTTGTAAATTATATGGCAAATTTTTACAGAGTAAAGGAGGTAAATTTGACGGGCTATCTGGCTTTGTGAGTAGCTTAGGGCTGTTTAATTAATAAATAATGTTTGACAGTTAGTGTGTTTCTTTAACATGCTATATTGAAATATTTCTTCGTTATGTTAAGTAGGACTGTATTGGTTTTTTATTTATTTATACGAAATTTATTGAAATTAATTTTGAGAGCTGGAATTATAAAGCAATGTTATCACCGTCCGCGCAACCAATGTTCGTTTAATAAAGCAATCCCATTGTCGCATATCATAGCTAAACTACGTCAGTTACACGTACGAACACGTTCCGATCTTCCATGAGAATCATCAGAGCACAATAGTAAACTGATTGGCGAGGATCAAATTGCAATATATTTTCAAGTTACGTAAAGTTGCAAAAACAGTTGTTACATCCAGTAGTCTCAAATAAATTGTTCTTGACTGGAAATGGCAGCTGCTCAATATTTTTGCAATCAAAGACATGAACAATTTGTTAATTTTGCCACATTCCCCTACGCTATACAATTAACCAATCCTTATTTTCTATGGTGATGTCAATATTTCCTCAAATTAAGTTGTATAACTGGCTAGCTAAAATAGGATTGATGCTTATTTCAAACTCGCACGCTTCATTTAAAGAATATTTGTGGAAAACTGCGCAATCAATAATTGCTTAATTAAATAGCTTATAATTCATGCTTGATTCACGAAATCTTGTTCGACAAAAACAGAAAACATTACTTTTTTACAACTTACTTTCTTGCGAATATTTTGCCTAAAAGTATGTCGTCAGAACTTGATCAATGAATATTTCAGCAGAAAATAATCAATTGTCTACTATTTAATAAAAATGATTTTTCCATATAATAGTTATAAATTTTGTTTCCATTTATTTTGTTAATTTTTAAACCAGCACCATTAGTTATCCCAGAAGGTCCCAGTGAGGCTTTTGGTTCTTTTTGGACTAAAATTTTTTTTTCGTGTTACAGACGTATGTTACCAATTAACGACTACAGTTGTTCTGGCTAATACTGACGAGTGTCCGAGAGTTTTAATGCACATATTGCAAATTTTCTGGCTAGAGCGCATTTAAAAGTATTCACAATCACATAGTTTGTTTTGAAATCTTTTCCGTTCTTTTCTTAAAGTGCACAATCGTCTTGATAATTCAGAAAGATACTACAATACAAATCTAATTCGTTTACGATAATGGATATTAACAACAAATACATGAAATTTTGAATTAGTTGTTGCGCATCTAGTAACAAATTAGTTCACATAGGGCTAGAAGAGTAAACAAAAGTCAGCATGAACAAAAGGTATAAAATTATCAGTAGGAGCCGGAATTGCACCCTATACCCATTATATATTTGGCTTATAAATTGGATCAATTAGATGGAAGAATCTCCTAAAAAAGTGTGTACTCTATATATGGAAATTTAGTACCTGTTATCAAAACTATGTTTGCTGTGTCGGTACATGGTACTAACAACATGGATTTCAAGGTATGCTAAAGTTCACCAAAATTGATAATTACAACTACATCTGAACACCTGTTATTCTAGCAAATCCAATAACCTAGAATATCATGTGTACCTGAGATTATACCTTTTGTTCAGTCTGACTAGATTTTATCCATCTGTTCCTATTGTAACTAATTTGTTATTAGATAATCAAAATATAATAGCAAAAGATATATATATATATATATATATATATATATATATAATAATAATTTTTCTGATTTTGCTTTATGTAGAATTGTGAAATTGGTCGAATTGACAGGGTGCCCCGTTGCCAATATATGATCGGAAATAGCTGATTTTCCTGACGGTGGCAAGCATTTGTTAATCAATTTCTGTGGCAAATGTTGCTGGATTCTGCTTATCAATTGCTTCTTCGTACGTCCGATATATGTGCTACCGCACATACATGAGAATTTGTAGACTATGAATGATTTGGAGTGAATTGGCAATTGATCTTTGGCATCCAACCTCATGATTCTCTGTGTACTAAATGTCATATTAACTTTAACACTGGGAAAGTTGTCCTTAGTTATTCTACTCAGCCGCCGAGTATATATATATATATATATATATATATATATATATATATTACAGTTTATTTCTAATTAGGAAGAAGAACACATTTAATAACAAAGTGGATAACGTTCGTTTATTTTGAGGGACCTAAACATCAATTTACAATCTCTCATTTATATGCATCCTGGGGGTTCCTTTGATTATGTGAGAAGAATCTAGTCTGACTATAATTAGTATATAACTGAAAATTATGTGTAATGTGTGACAGAGTGGCTGAACGATTGGAGCACCAGATTCCGAATCAGACGTGCCCAGGTTCGTGCCCTGTCCGCCGTAAATTCTGGACAGTACATGATGAGTTCTCAATAAGGATGAAACCGATCTATTGGATAAGTTGCCTTTTCTGCACTAAAAATTCCTTATATTGTGTTGGTAAATGTATGTACAAAATGGGTCAAGTTTTTTTTATCAAGTTTGCAAACTTGATTTAAGTAACTAGTTGGATTTTCAGTTTTACTTTTGAACGTTTAACATAAATATTCATATCATTCGAATGAGAATGCTTAGTAAAATTACTATCAAACAAATTAATTTACCATCGAAGTATAGTTTACTGCCATTCATACATATAGTAATGTAAATAAATACAGATTATCTAGCAGAGTGTGCAAAATTAAAATTTTATTGAAGTATAGATCGATTGGTAGTTAAAAGTTGGCTCATCTAGATGAAATGCGATTTTTTCACCATTTCTTTATGGTCAATAGAATTCCAAAGGAGAGATTCTAAAATTAATCTCGAATTTTCGATTAGACAATATGTAGGTGTGAATATATAGGCATAGACAACATTAATAATAATGCTAGCTAATAGCACATATTTGTCAAGTAGATTGATTTTCCATTACACTTATAATTGACTATATGTGTTGAAATGGAATTCAGATTTCCCTTTCGTTTTTGTAGGTTGGCATGTTAGCTGTTATTTAAGGTGACAAGGCTTAATTTGAGTTATAATCAGAATTACACTTCCTTATTACCCAGGTAAGATTTTCCTACATTCAAAAACAATTAAATACTGATCGATCGTATATTTAGTACATAAAAACTGGTCTCTTTTTTAATCAGTGCTGGTATTGATTCATTTACGTCACAAATTTGGAAAATATTATCGTGTTCTCTAACATGGAACCTTTTTTCATAATCGCCATAATAAAATAACGTTAAGTATATCATCAAGCATAATTAACGCTTTGCAGCAGGTATATGTTTGGCATTTGATGCAAAATCAACAAATTTCCAATAATAACATCATTCAATAATGTTACATTAAGCTCAAAGACAAATAATGATCGTTCTGTTAAAAAAAACTACGCGCATATTGAGTTTCAGCTGCAGTCTATAGATGTAGTAATATGCAACGAAAAAAAGGGTTTTATAAAGTACAACTTATGGCTATGTGCTTGAATTTCAAATGTGTGCGCGTTTTATATAGAATTTGCAGTCACATGATATCAATAATTACAGTTTTCGATCAAAATTTATTTGCAAGCTAGTGACTGCACACTGCCAAATTGCTCAAGCAGACTTGAGGCAATGTTCCTTTGATTTTTTAAGATCAAAATGTAAAACACGAACAAGTCAAATTACATGTTCTTTTTTGCTTTCATATAAAATTGTACGTATACGTATACATATATATATATATATATATTTAGCAAACTTCTCAAATACATGCAACGTTTATTTAGAAGCATACATACTAAGATCGATTAATTTACACGTGCACAAATACCGCTGTTAACATTACGGTACCGCTAAATTAAAATTGGTTTAAATGTGTGTTCCTTTTCTACCAGATGTCTAGCTCACCTGCGTTTGGTTTATTCTACGCGCAAATATAACTTGTACATTCTTATGAGTTTAAAACGTCCCACTCGCGAACAAATATCTATTTGAATTATGTAGTAGTTTTTATTGAAGTTTACTCTCATTAGCTGAGCAATCGAACTCAGTTTTTTCGAGAGTAAATGACAAGGCGACTGGCGTTACCATCTCTTTTGGACATGAACGAAGTTTTGGCTTTCAAACACACAAAAATTCGCAGACGCCTTAGCCGAGTCTCAAGTTGTCCTTGAATTAGGCCAGATTTAATATATCAAATGTTTCCCATTGCAAAAGGGCTCTGATATATGGTAACGTTCATATGCACTTAGATCTACCAATTTCTTTTCTGAACCTTCCATTAATTGATTCTGAGCTATCATCAGATATTAATTTTGTTTTTATGCTGATTTTTACCAAATTGGTAAAATACTGGTTTTAAATTTCCAATATTTACAAAATCAAGCTCGTTCGCGCAAATATATATACATGACTTAAATGAAAATTTTCATTTAAAAACCGAATATTTTAAACAAATTACAAATAATATGGAATTTTATTTTTGGTTTTTTATTCCTTTTTGCGTTTACACAATTTATTATTTAAATGTTTTTAAAAGATATGGCAATTTAATAGTTTTTCTGCTTAATGGAGCTAGATACCTAGTTAATTAACATGTCGCCTCGCCTACTTACATAACCAAGAACATTCATTTGCGAAAAAAATGAATAAAAACTCAGATAGGCAAAAGAATAGGCAACAAATATAGGGTTTGTGAATTGGCTTGGCAAAAAACAGAAGCCATACGATTATAACCAAATACAAGAAAAAGCTACATCTTTGAGAGACTCCTCAGTAAGACAGGCCGTATGCTAAGTCAAGACAGACAACTAGATGATTAGACGTCATATTATTAGATAAAGAGTAACAAAATAGTAAAAGTTAATAGCTTACCACGGGAAAACCCAAACCATATACACATGTGACATATATAATCCAATATCAACAAAACTTTTATATATTTATTTCACAAATCCGTTTTCGACCTTATCGAAAGCTCTTCAAGTACTAATAACCGAATCTGGATATGTCGATTTCACAGTTTTGTAGCTCAATTCATAGCGTCACACTGCATCACGCTACACAAAAATGTCAGTAATGTTAAAACTAGCTTTTGATTAATCCACGCCAGAAAAAAATTGCGTAGTTTCTGTCCTACAATGAAACATTTTGGTGGTTATTTGGATTTTCGGATTTAATGGAATTACTTATGGTCTCCGATTGAATGAAATACTAATCAAAAACATAAACTATTACATAACAGATTATTGTGTGTAGCTTTGGGCAGGACGGTGTAGTGGCTAAAGTCGCCGAATACAAAGCAAACATGTCCAATTTAAGACCAGTCGGCAGTAAGAATTCAGGACATTGCCTGAATACTTCGTAATACGGATGAAAAGTACTACTGGATGAATTCCCTGTCCTACATTATACAAGGCTCAATTTCTTCTGACTTATATATAAATATATTCTGGCAATCTAAATGGCACGAACGGGTCTGATTTGATGAAATGCTCTTGCAAAATATTAAAATGTTTTGTTTAGTCCCGCAACTTTAATACAATGTCATTTTGTCATAATGATTAAATTGAACATCATTTTCCTTGATTTCATTGTTCCCGTTTTGTAACGCCAAAATGGAGATTGTTTGTTAAAAAAAATTTAACGTATGCAAATACCAAGTGAAACCATTGGAATAAAATCTTATGAAAAACAAAGTTATAATATAATAGAAAGTTTCATTTAATGTGCGACTTCTGTAAACAAAAGGAACAGTTGCACTACTCGTAAATAAAGTGCTCTTAAGTTAATGTCCTAGCCATGGCAACGATATAAACTACCAAATACCACCCATCAAGAGTGCAACCTGACTTGTTGAAGACGTACATTTGTTATTTTTTGCAAAGTCTAGTATATATTGATTATATTTGTATATAGCTATTTATCTTCTGGTTCATATATGGAGAGAAGTGCCCCACATTATAATTTATAAACTATTCGAAATAGGAAATTTATTAATTACCGTGTATATTTATTACAGAACAAGATTTTGTTCTAAATAAATAAAATTATATTCGTGCAAAAAATTATTTTAACAATGTATGAAATACAATTACAATGCAGTGAGAATTAGCAACCGTAAAAAAACAGTTAGTGACGCAGGTATAGCAAAATCTCTTGTTGAAATTTGCCGGAAAACTTGTATCATTCCAAAAAAATTTTATATATAAAGTTTTAAATCATTTAAACGTGAAATGTATTGCTCTTAAACGCAGTAATATAGTTAACATGGTGAATCCGTAGGTTCAAAATTTATAGAAACTGAAATTTTGACTGGCTAAGGAGAAGATATAAAATAAGATCTATGCTAATTTAGTTTTTTACGCACACAATTTTAAATGCGTAAGGGATTTTACGGATGGTGCACGTGACAGACAGATAAATAAGGTGTGGATTAGCCATGAATGTATATTAGGACGCTTTGGACATATTGTGACAAACCGTAGATAAGGCTAGGTGCAATTGCAAATTATTTTGGAAGTAATTAGGTCAAAAACATAATCTTACTGCAATCATGAAGTAAACACTTCTTCGTGGTCTGGATATACCTCTTCTGATTGGTATATTACCACAAAATGAAATAATTACCGAGGCTGTTGGACAATGTACAATTCCTCCCATATAACGAATAGGTTATATTCGAATTAAAGACATTTATAAGTCTATATTCGCACGAAAGGTGGCTAATTTTCCACATCATGAATTCAAATGTCTTCAAAAAGAGTTAATCAGAACAAATTGATATGTTTGAAAGCAAACAAAGGAGAAGCGACTGCTTCTTTGAGTCAATTTGATTATAATTGTATTATGCATGCACAACTAGATTACATAGATGTATACATTATAATAAATGAAGACCCTAATGTTAGATTAATAGAAGAAGTGGATTTATGTATTGATAATATGTTTGCTAATGGTGATTTTGACAAATCACATTGTAAAATCCTCATAAAAAGAGATAAAGTTGGGTCCAAAGTGTGTGCATCTGTAAAGATAAATAAGCCATAAAAACTTTTAGAATGATTTTTAATTTCCAGCACTATCGACTATTCACTCATCATGATATTCTGTCATAGATGAAGGATATATTAGTTCTCCTTGAATTATACATTGCTAAATTAGTATAATTTGGTTGAGATTATTAGTACTTTCGAATTAAATGAAAACGATAGGCTGATAAGCATAGGTATGGCATCAATTTACATAAATATATTAGTAACCAATTTTATTCGGATGATGAGCAAATACATAGCTTCTACTTACCTTATAAATATATATAGGACATTTATAAGCAAGTTAGAAGTGTTCCGATTGGGAAACTATTGTGAGCTCCAATGCAATAATATCTTCATGAATTACAAGTAGAAACGCTCTGAGATATGACGTCCACTAAAGCCAAAATGTATGTACGATTCTTGGATAACATATTAGATATTTGGAATCATGAGTAGTATGACATGGTTAACAAATAAAACATCCCATTTAGTGAGTTAATGTAAGTTAATTATTGCTAAATGAATTTTGTAGATTATTCTTATTTTTGGATTTCTGATTAATTAGAAAATTAGACAAAACATGTTTATGGAATAAACATTTCTTTTGGTATCATTTTAAAGCTCTGGTTAAATTATTCCTAGATAATTTAATTCTCCATTTTATAAACAATGAAAATAATGAGCCCGCGACTAACAGATGTAAAACATATGGAGTTTAATTTAGGTAGACCGCGACAAAAAAACCAGTGTTAAATAATACACACTTGACTAAAAGAAGCAACAACGCTGAATGCAAAAATTAAATTTAGTCGTATTTGGGTGTTCTTAAATTAAGATGGATAAATTTAGCTTCGTTGGACCATTGCAATTCCTGACTGCAAACTTAAAAAATTAATTTAAAAAAAATCGAATTGCAATATACAATCCATTTAAAACCAATTCTTTAACCTGGGCAACAAAATTCCTATTAAAAAAGGTAATTAAACTTTTAGACAAATTAGTAGTGCATGGAATTCCATGTAAGTACTTCAACCTCGTCAAACGATGCATCCGATTAAGTTAAGAAAGGAGCATATATATATATATATATATATATATATATATATATATATATATATATATATATATATATATATATATATATATGGGCATGTTAATGATTCAAATCTTGCCCGCCATACAGTAAAGAGAGAACATACAATTACTTGGAATGCTTGTAGACGAGTGTCAATATGTGATCGTAAAACATCGACAAGATGGATTAAAGCATCCATCGGTATAGCATAATAAATGAAATAGCCATAAAAAGTCCCTAGGTTGGATATGGAATGCCTAATAGAATAAATTAGTAAGCGAAAAATCATGTAATCATAATCCAAAACGGGCTCAAATAGAAAGGTAATAAACTATTAGTAGGGTCAACTTACTAATGGCAGGCGTAGAATAATTAGCTATCTTTCAGTGAATTTTAGGATTATCCTATAATTTAATATTGTATTAACTATATCTTACTGGTGACACCATTGTTTATCCCTTATAGATAGTAGCACCTAATTTTATTATCAGCCTACTCTTCACCTGAATACAATGACTTTTCTCTTAGTGGGTAATTTCATCAATCATAATTTTTTCCCTCGTTTGCTTGAACTTCTTATCCTAAAAATGCTTATTATATTACTAAGTCATGGTTATTAATCCGAACAGAAATTTACACCTGGGGTGTCACCTGTTAATATTTCATTTTATACATTCGTTTTAAAACAGTACGTTTAACGTGTGAAAAATCAATTTAGGTTAATTTATACGACTGTATACATGCATTTCCTCGTATTTAGCTGATTATTTTTCCATTCTAAACCCAGACACAAATGCTCATGGCATACGATGATCTAATGAACTGTAAATATTTTTATGAGCTTAATTAAATTTCCCTTTTATGACCGTATATATGCAGAATCGTGCGCGTACACACATAGAGGAAGATAATTCATATGACTAAACTAAATACTAACTTCCACGGAAATATGTTGCACATTAATCCAATAAAATTCCAGTTACGATTATGAGTTATACCAAAAAGTATAAATGAATCTATTTAAATAAAATATACCACTTGTCTAAATTATAACTCAATTTAATTATGCGATGTGTTTGCACTTTTCAAAGGTTCCGAAAATGAACACCGAATTAATCGGAGTAAAACTAAGGCCAATGCACGTATAGACCTTGCTTTGCAAATCAAGTACCAAGTGAAGTTATTATGCATGTTTGAGCAAACCAACACTTTAGATGAAAGGTTAATACAATTTTTTATAGAGAACTGTTATTTTACGTGGTATATTTTCTTTATTATTAATTATTTTAAAATGTTAAATTTACTACAGCTTTTGTATTTTGTGATACTGAAATAATTATTTTATGTACAAATTTGGTATCACGTAACGCGTACCCAGTAATAAACATGTTCAATTATAACGAGAAAGAAAAAAAATTTATCTTAAGTACACGTGCCATTCGTGGTGACTTGTCAGTGAGTTCCGGTGATATGTCATAATGTCACTATATATTTGGTCGAGAAATATGGATCACTTGGGCGAAATAATTTCTTATACGAACGCGTATCTAGACAGTAATGGAGTTAACCTCAGCTTTTCTAATGCCGAGTTTTGTGTAAGCGGCATTGGAAACCCGCGTACACAAAACGCGGCATTAGAAAATATGAAGCTGGCACTCGGCAATCAAATTTCAAAAAAATATTCTTCAGCTTTGCGACGTCAAAGCTATCCTACTCGTCAAAGTATATACCGATCCTATGCTCCATTAAACAAAAATTTAGATATATAACCAATTTTTAACACCCGTTGATTGACATCACTTGCCGGGTTTCGAGGAATATTGCGTTCATTTAGTTAAATATATAATAGTTATATAGTATTTTTATAAAGTGCGGACATATCTGCATATATAAGTTTTATATTGCGTACCTTATAAAAAATTGTTCAAATAGGATCAATTTTGAACACCAGTTGATAGATACCACTTGCCACGTTTTGAGGAATAATACGTTCATTTAGTTAAATATATAAATTTTATATATTATTTGTATGAAGTGCAGTCATATGTGCATATATGAGTTAGATATTGCGTACCTAATAAAAAATAGGACAAGAGGGATTTACTAAACTCGGCATAAACAGAAGGAATAATGTCGTTTACACTTGCGCACCATGCATACTGGTGACTACTTATTAGGAGCCGCCAGTAAGTTTTTAGTAAAAATTTTGCAACGGTTGCACATTTTTGTGTACTTGACCAACTTTAACAGATTCGCATACAAAACTGCCAAACTAATTGTTCCCAATTATATAAAATACAACATCCATCTATTTTATATACGTAGTTCGTTTTATATAATTTGCAATTTAACACAGTACCCTTAAATAAAGGACAAAAGCGTAACTTTGCATAAGAACAAAAAGTAAATATTGTAGGCAGTGTTTTTGCTTTGTTTAGTAAATCATATTTAAACGCCGAACAATAAGCTTTATAATAAATATGCAATGATAAGTACGCAATTTACTGCATAAAACTTTTACACTAAGTTTTCACATATAATTTTTCAAAATTTTGTGGGCTCCTTTGTTTATAATTAACTCACTATATATTTACTTTGATGGAATATAAGTTGTTTATTTATCTATCAAATCTATTCAATTATACAGAAATAAAGACGATTTTTCAATTATATTAATTATATATATATATATATATATATATATATATATATATATATGACTTAAAAACATATTTTTATGGTTATATGGTAATTAAGCATACATGTAATTATGATAGCACTCTAAGTTCGGTAAAATCTTGAATCTGTCCATTTTAAGGTGCAACAATTATTGGCCTTGATTGGTATGTTCTCATTTGTCCTTTCATTTTTGAGTTCATCATCAACTGCTTGTCTGAAATTGACGTTGGAGCAAGATTTTCCACACTTTTTGTTCCGGTATTTCGAGACCTTATTTCTGATCTCATCTTCGAGGTTGATACAATACGCACAGGAGAGAACAACATGTGGCAAATGCTTATCCTTGTGCGTATTTTGTCAACCCTGAAGATGGGACTAGAAATAAGGTCTCAAAATATCGGAATAAAAAGTGCGGAAAATCTTGCTCCAACTTCGTTTTCAGACAAGCAGCTGATGATGAACTCAAAAATGAAGGTACAAGGTTATTAATCGTTGCACCTGAAAATGGACAGGATTCAAGATTTTACCGATCTAGGAGTGCTATCAATTGTCCCACACCAGAAAAATGCGGTCAAATTCACAACTAGAAGGATAGCACTAGGCAAAAAATTCAACATTTAAATTAATATGATATTCGGTGAAACGATGCTTCGACACAAGTTTTTTATTATCTTTCTTAATAATTCATTTTTGGTATCCCTCTATGTCGCAATGCTAATTCTTATTTGAATATAGCAATTCTATTCCCTTGATCCATATATGTATAATTCATTTCCTTATCTAATTGCCCTACCTTATTGGACCAAGTATAAAGTGCTTTTAGAACATAGTCTATACTTATGCAGATGGCGTAGGCATTTCCTGCCGGTCCAAAATGAATTCTGCAGGCCCAAGGCCACACCATGCCCAATAAACAAATGCATAAATGTTAGTTAGGTGCAAACGCAAATATATGCAATACCTACCAGTTTTCTTCATTAGCTACTTCTTCATCTGTCGTTTTCGAAGTTTTCTGGGTTTCTCGAATAATAACATTTTCATTTCCCTCTACCAAACGATTTTCAGACCCACGTAAAGGACTTGTGCGGGAAAGATCATTTATACATGTTTCATGATCAAAGTCAGTCTCCTGACGTGAAGCAGACGATAAAGCTTTCAAAGTCAATCTATCAAGTCGTTCGGCTAACTTGTCAGTATGTAGGGTATCCAAATTTCTAACAGTTAGTCTGGACGGATCAGCATACATCTTCCTTAATGCCAGGTCATTACTTCCCAATGACGATGCTGACTTTGTTAGACCACGGAGACTGGGCGAGGAGCTCTGGCGATATTTCTGTGTCTTCGGCAAGTTTTGTTTCTTAATCTGGTTTGGAACTGCAAGTCCATTATATTGGCGTCGTTGTGAAGGTCTTGCTGATGAACTTGCAACTGGAGGCGAATTTGCGTGTTGAGAAGACGATCTTTGCTTATTATCCAGGACACATTCTCGTGATATGTTTACATTTTGACCTATTTTAGTGCTATTTGGGTCATTTTTGTTATTATTAATTATTACATTTTTATGTTCATCATTATTATTTTGATTATCGTTGCGCCAAATTAATGAAAATGATGCAGTAGAAGAGTTTGGAGCAGTGTCTGAAGTAAATCGCCTTCTCAGTTTTTGTTTCAAAATTGAATTTTTGCTAAAGGTTACTGAGCCAGCATATGGTTTAGCCAAATTGTCCGGTTTTAACCCTTTTTGTTTAGCTGCAGACTGACCGTCCAAATTGTATGATGAACCAGATTCGAAACTTTTGTTATTGCTGTCAACAAATATCTCAACAGAATCGGCTAACGTGTCATCAAGAGAACTTGAAAATTTCTCTAATCTTGTTCTGGCTAGTGTTTGTCCATTTCTTCCTTTTATTAAAGACGTGCTGCTTGACAAGGGATTAGACGACACTTGCAACATGCGTTTGTCCCGTGGCTGCGGTTTGGCATAGTCAGCCATTTGTTCATTTTCAGCTTGCTTGGCCTCGTGCATCGATGTATTGCAATCCATTTTATTTTCAGTGTCCACAACATTCGTATTTGCGAGACGATTTTAAAGCATTAAATAAGAATCCTCAGACAAGATTGCATCATGTTCTTAGGAAACATTACATGTCTCCTTACAGAGAATCAGCGTTCCTAATCGTTGTTGTGCATAAATTCAAATTTTATCGTTAAACTGGTGATTTCAACAAGCCTAAAGTGTTTGTGAATGACTTAATTAGGCCAGATAATGCCAATTATGAAGTAAAAAATGCGTTTTTATTATTTGCATTAATTTTATTCACATTTCTCAGCAGAACACAATTATATTTTATCCCATCTGTCATTTTAGTTATAATTCTTGTGTACTGTTATGACTATCAATAGAGTATTATACATAAAGACAACCAGCTTTCGACTAATTTGGATTTTCATTCTAATTGTTAATCGGAGTGAATTTGGATGCAGCAGATAGTCATAAAATTTCCGCCTTCATAATACGTGTAGCACCAAGTCAAAAAAATGAATGAGCTATCATTTTAATGATTATCTTAACAAGATCTACAAAACAATTGCTGTATTGTGCTAATCATCATGATATTCACTACCGCCAACAGCGTTACAGTATCATTATGGCAAAGTCTACCATCATTAGCGAAAACTGGTTTTAGTTTTTGTCCCACGCCTTTTCAAGCATCAGCACAAATATTAGAACGTTCACAATGAAACGTGTCGCCCTCACGTGACTATCGATTGGTCAACACTTTATTACATGTTAATGCTGTGTTTCTTATGTTTTAGTGTGCTTTTTCAGCTGAAGGCGGGTGTGCATCTAATGTTTACCATGGTTCCAATTGATAGCTTCTAATTACCAAAGTTAGACTTATGGGTGGTTTGGTAGGGCAGTGAAATCAATGTATACTTTTGCCTTTTTCTAAACGTATTGCTAAATACTAAAATCTTTGCTAATAAAGGTAGCGAAAGGATGAAATTGTCAACGTTGTTTCGGGAAATTGATTGTGGAATAAATTTAACGTTGATATTATTTCCTTAATCTAATTACACTTTCGAAATCTAACTTAAATATGAAGAAACACTCGAAAGTTGAAACTTCAGAGTGAAACTCTTGTTTATCTTGCTTTTTTATTTTGGCATAAAATTTTAAAAAATCAATACAACAATCTGTAAATCTTTAATGTAATGATTCGAAGAACGCAAAATTGAAAAACAACCTGGAGTACTTCTTGATAAAGGTTATGTTTAATAACAAATGAAATCTACAAAATCTATTTAAACAAATTTTACTTTATTCTGAATATATTTTATTTTGGTTCATTTTGAACAAAAGTACGTGCCGAATACCCTACCCTAAGGATAAAATTCTCCTTAGATTCCGGTTCAGAAAACATAATAAAAATATTTAACTTGAAAAATGTCAATAATTTGAGTATTAGAATCTGCTTCTTCTCTCTTAGACAAGCACTTCTGCGCAAATTTATAAAACACAACTACTGTTTCCATTAAAGTTGATTCCTCAAACATGCCGCGTTCATATTTGCGTTTGTGTAACTAATAATATATTTACGTTTTATTATCCGTAATTTTGTGGAGGCAATTGAAATTATCACACGCGAAACTGTGAAACAAAAGTTAAATATTTCCATCTAAATAAATCACAGCACTGTCCTTCACAAAATTCGAATCAACTTTAAGTCAACAGCAAAAATATACAACACAAGTAAGACTAAGCAATCAAATAATCAATAAATCCATAAGTTGTATTGAACAGAATTTGCATCTATTAATCAAGCATAACATGTTTTGAACTGATTTTTCGATCGAACAGTGAAAGTCCAAATCAAAACGTTTTCTAACATGTAGCAATTGTACCATAGCAACACCATCGAAATACGTGTAGCACTTGCACAGTGTGAAAATTTATCTACTAAGTGTCAGGCAAACGTTTGATGGTATCAAGACACACAAATATTTTGAGACAGAAACAGATTTACAGACCAATTTATACTCAAGCATGTAAATTTGAGATATAACAGTATGTTAACTATGTTTTGAACTTTGTGTGCATAAATTACTATTTGGCGATTAAATACACTTATACACACACACACACACACATATATATATATATATATATATATATATATATTTCATTTATTTGACGAACTCTCTTTAATTAAACAGGAAAAGTAAACCATTTTTTCAATTTATATATCATAATAAGTTAGTTTCATAAAAAGAGTACTTCGCACATGAAGATATAAATGGAGTAAAAAAAACTCCTAACTGAAATTTAACTTTGTAAGAAAATAAATGGAAATATTCGTTAAGAACTTAAAATAGCTGAGCAACGCAAAAACTTCAGATAAATGATTAATGTAATGACAATTTTAAAATAAATACTATAGGAAATTGGATCTAATTTGCATTGCTATATATTTCAAACATTACTGCAAAATATAATTATGATATCGTAAAACACATATTTTATTATGAAGTGATTAAAGGAACAGTAGAATTTTATTTTCAATTCTGAATTTAGTATTAGAACATACATTTCTTTGAAACATGGTATTTCAAACGAACTATGGAAGTATCATCATTAAGAGTTGACTCCACTAGTTTTGTAATTAATTTGTTTAAAAAACATTTACTAGTTATTTGACATAGAAGTATTTAAATAATCAATATGCATAAAGTATTTATTAAAAAATTGACAGACATGCTTGTTTCAAATCTGTTTAAAAATGCGTAATTTTTACTGTTGATTTTAGTTATGTAATTAGCCGATATTGACGTTCATTTGCTAGAATGCGATAATTTGCATACAAAGAAACAAATTGAGTTTGGCTTCATGAAGTTCAAAAGCATTTAGCTTCTCTAATATATGCCAATCTTGTACTAGTAAACAGTTTGGTGTATGATATTTCGTAATAAACAAAGTTTAGCGGTCACAACTCATTATTGTTCTATAAAGCGTGTACTTTTGCAAGATTTTGCAAGCGTAGATTCTGTACGTATTTATACAATAATTGTTTCCATTTAGCTAAGTACATTTGGTTTGTATTAGCTTCGATAAAATTAAATGTCTATTTGTATTTTCTTAAATCTTAATACGAACTCTCAATATAATCACTATAAAATTATGTTATCGTATCTTGACAAGACATGTAAGTAGAATCGCACAGTAAAATTATTTTTATCGATAATTTAGGAAAGAAGTTGTTGAAAGCCAGCTGCGACGAAACGCGTTATTCAGTTAATCAAAGATGTTTCTCTTAAAAAATCATAGAATCATATTTAGGCTACATCATAAATTTTTGATTTCCATTTTCGAAAACGATAAAAGGTAGTTCTTTATTACTCCCAACCATATCTACTAAAATAATCAAATAATTATCTGCTAGAATATACTTGTTTACGCATGGAATTAGGCGCGACAATCTAATTTTTTCCAAATGAATAAGATTTAACGATATATATAAATATCATTGATAAAACAAGGCATATATTTAAGGCAAAACATGTTATGAAACGAAATTCTGACACAGAGTTCACGAAGCCGTGGCCTACATTATGCAGTGTATCACTCAAAGCCTGTAAACACGTTACCCAGGTAGATCACTACTTTAATTATTTATTTAGAATTTTCAGTAGTGCAGCTAGATAGAGTGGCCGTGTGGCTAAATTTGTGTAAGTAATTCAGATGCCTAGATGACTGAACGACAGACTGCTTGTTTATCTTTAATGTTAAATTTGTCGACTTTGTCTAATCGTCAAGTTATTTTCCTACTTATTTTCTATAAATATATATTTTGTGTGCTTTTTGATTAAACGCATATATAAACTACTGAGTTAAAGTTGATTTGTCTTTCATTTTAACCACCCAAAATGTCATGCGGTATAAATTTTCATTTTAGTTTACCATTTGAATGTTTTATTTGGGTATATCGAGTTTGTACTTTAATTTAGTGATTTCTCCATTATTGCCAACTTAAATTATTGTAGAAACTATTATTAAATTTTATGTAAATCGTTTAGCTCACGTATTAGAATTTAAACAGTTTCTATTAGATTATTTACTTATTTATCTTCTGAAGAATTGTACAATGAGGATACATATAAGCCACCAATGTTTTGCTATTCTTCAGTCTATAAATCCTATTGATAAAAGTCGCTAGTATGTCTCTCATCATTAATTGTACTTGCCAGTCTTCCTAACCGGATAGATGGATAGGAATGAAGATGTGTCGGCTATAGGATAATGGAGAAATTTTTTGTTTTTCAAAGTCGTTGGTCCATTTATGTTGCTATTTATTACATGTAGAACTGCTCTTGTTAGTTGTAATATCGTGCTATTGCTTATTAAGTATGTATAACTATATTTGAGTTAATTTTATATTGCTACTTTTATCATGACTTACTTTTTGGCAGACATTTTCAAATGTAGTATAAGACAATGGACAATTTTTATATGCCTGGGTTTCTGATACTATTTGCTGTGCTCACTTGCGGCTAGTCATATTCTATATTAACTACTTAATCATTTATTTTTTTTTCTTATCATAGATGCGTAATAAAAACTTAATTTCATTTCTAATATCATGTTTGCAGAATCATTTTATTATTCACGTGAAACATCAAGTTTATACTTTACTTAGATTTTACGCATCACCCAATATATAGTTCTTTGGTCATGTTTACTGTTCTCATAGTTACTCTATTTATTCTAATCGGAGAAATAGTTAAATTTCATCCAACAGCATGTCATTTATTTAACTCACAATTAAATATCTAGTTAAAATATGGCGAACAAGCAATGGACTCTAAAAATAATATTAATGTGCGTTTTACGATTATGTTTGTATATATACAGATATATGTATATATATATATATATATATATATATATATATATATATATATATATAAATTTAGTATTCACGAAATAAATGGCCTTTATCCACTTTGTTATTTATGTGTTGTTTTCCAATTATAAGATTACTGTGTTAATTAAAACGGCATGATATCATAAATATATATATATATATATATATATATATATATATATATATATATATATATATATATAGCGTATGTGCTAAACATGGGGAATAAAGAGGTTCAACGAGCTTTTTTCCAGTCAGAGAAATTGTTGCCAATATAACAACCGCATAGTTATATATCGACACACTTTAATTATTTTCTAGAATCTGCATACCGATTAATCTTATGAATAACATGTTTACCCCTACATCTTGCAATGAATTGCTCTGATGAGGTACCGTACGTGCTCCAGATTTTACCTATATTAATCCTGTGATTAACAATTCGGACCCTTAATTGACATCACAGACAAAGCCGAACACAAATTGTTTACCCAATTCTTGCCTAAATATTTTATACTGATGCGTTTCCAACGATTGTACAACAACCGCTGTAATGACGTCAAAGTTTCAATCGGTTCAATGGACCAGGAGAAAAACATTATATGTTCAAAGAAACTCACGTTGTTCTCCAAAACTTGTAGACTCTTAGAACGGCCGTTTCCGTCCATTTCATCGACCAAGTTCAAACTCGCGCCACACTATTTTTAAACAGATTTTCCTCCTGATTAATTGAGCTGGTGACGCTGGACATTAGTAATTTTCTAGACATCTTGTTTTAAATAATTAATAGCTAAACATTTAGTGAGAGACGTGTACTGACTAGATATCTTTTAATATATAATTGTTAGCAGGATATATTGTAAAAATTATCTCCTAAATGTACGACATCCGCTTTTAAAACAAGCTGCCTAATTTTTTTGTCGATATCCTATCTGTCTTTTCATGTTTGAAAATAATAAATTAGGTCTTATTTATACCTCTCCATCAACAAATGATCGGTTTACAAATAAATCTGTAACAACAGACAATTTAGAAATAGATCAAACTGCGTTTCGATTAAGAATCAATTACATATGTGTGGTATTTGATAAGAATTGTTTTTGTGCATAAACCCTATTTCTGCAATTTTTGCCGCGTATTGTGATGAAAAAAATAAGGTTATTGGAGAAATTATAAAATTAATTATAACCAGGATGTTTAGCCAATTTTGTACCGAATGATATCGATAAGCCTGAGCTAAAATTAACAAAAAAACAAATTGATCAGCTTAAACTGGAACAAATTTGATAAATTCACCCTTCAGATTATTGCGATATTTATTATTAGGTGTAATTTCAATTTCAATTAGGATCACACAGTCTTTTAGGAAACAATAAAAATTGAGTAAAACTAATGTTATAAGGCTAATTTAGTTGATCGGGACTCATCTGAAATCGTTCAAATGCGCAGAGCAGCATGCATTGATAAAGCAAAATCTGAATGCGATTATGGCGATCAGAAGAAATGCAGATATCGAAAAACATCGCGCTGTTGACGGCAAAGTCTATGGTTTAACGGATGAACTAGATGCTGTACAAATGATGGAGAACTTGTTGAATGGAAATAAAAAATAATTGCGTCTCGAGGGAACATCAAACAATATAGAAAAAGTTAAGTGGAAGAAAATAAATGAAATTTAAATATGACGTGTGTCTTGTTTAATTGATAAATCCGTGTCACAGAATCTGAGAACGGCTAGACTATCCACCCCAAAAATGTACGTACTATTAAAATTTTTTTTTTAATTTCCTTGGAGATATATCATCGAGGGTCAATTCTCAATCCTGTGCCTTGACTATATGGTTAATTCGTACACTTGATTCATTGCGTAAACTATTAGTCAATTATTCCGTTGCCGATTCATTTGACATATTAACAGAATTCACTATATAAATGTTACAATTAAGATTAATATTTCTTTTAATGTGCTCTCTTTTCTTAAATGTTCCGATTGAAGATACTATTTTAATTATACTTCATGAAGTAGACAAAAATATATTGTCATCTCCAGTCCCCGGTTATTTTCTACACAACGTTAGTTTGCATGCACGAAAGATGTAGAATTTCGTTTTCATTGAAACATCTATAAACAAACCAATGGTGTGGCAATGAGGAGACCCCTACCTCCACTGTTGATTGGGATTATTATAGTCTATCTTGAGAACATGCCATTCAAATAGGGCAAAATTTAATTTCAAACTACACACGCTGTTGCGATGACAATTTCCTTTTTCGTAAAAACAAGTCGAACTCATAGAATCTGATGCAAAATTTCAAACCAGCGCACATCAATATCAAGGACACGTAAGGAAATGAGAGTGGCCTATGTCTACAATTCTTTGTCGCACTGCTAAATAGAGTTGATAATTGTATGTTATATTGAAAAAGTTACTTTGAAAAAACCTGGACTGCACAGTACTTGCATCATAGCAGTTTTGCGCCAGGCAAATTTAAATTAACAATATCTCACGAATGTTTTTACATAATTATCAGATTGGCTAGTCCACATGAAAATACTGACGAATATATTATAAAAAAACATATAATATTTCCTTGCCGCCCTAGAGAATTGACTGAGCCCATTGTTTAAATGTATGCATGCATCAGAAAAGAAAGCTTTATTCTTAAACATCCTATTTCACTGAAAAACTTATAACGATGAAAATGGAAGATCGAAACCCTCCATGCATGAGTCTGACAGTTGATTTCTATGTTGTTCGTCGACTAGTCAAATATGATGGAATTGGTGTTTACTTCAACTTGGTTCAAATATTTTTTACCAAGACCGTGCAATCAATGATTGTTTACATGAAACGCGGTTTTACGTAAAACACAGCGGAAAATTGAGGCAGCACTAACACCAACATTAAATGTCACTTTACTATGCTTGAATTTAAAGGCAACACATTCGACTTTACCAGGAATTAATTAGAAAATGTCTTTAATGTCGACATAAAACATTATTTATCAAAATACATGCGAAATGCGTCGATCAACTTGCATAGACCATTTGACTAGACGGCTGATAACGAGAAAATTAACAGCGCAATTTCTAACCTGGTATCATATCAAATAGTCAAAAATAAAGCGACACATCCTCGAATCTTCACACTCACATTCTTCATATGTGGCCCTTAATCTATTTACCAAAAGCAATAACTGGAACGATTTAGTAGCATATTAAACGCTGTGGATAAACAAATTGTAGCCTGATTTATTCAAGAAGAAAATTTACAATCTACGCAAATGAGTGGTCGGTCTGTTATTTCACTCTCTCCCCTAGTTTAAATATGTTGTCTGTTATTATTTATACACAAACACACCTTCCTCACACACACACACACACATATATATATATATATATATATATATATATATATATATATATATATATATATTGTTTGTGTGTTAATTGATAGATTCGTGACAAGAGAAGGAGAAGGAAACATTTCTTGTGACTGATTAAAAGTTCTGCTTATCTCTTCACATGAAACGAGTATTATTAATTTTATCGCAGCTTGTAATTCACAATTAGCATTCAATAAAATTAACTAATGACGTTAGAAAGCAGAGGACAAAGAATGTTACCGCGGTAAGTGCATTATCATCTATGTTTTAAGCAATTACATTAACCAGGTTGATTTGTTGCGCAGTTTACGCATAATTTAAATATGTGGTAATAGAAGAAATTCCACAAGGTTAACGTATTCCACAATTGACCTTTTATATGCAATTGAAACGGTGTATCTACTGTACTAGATGAGCTAAGTACTTTTGAAACAGCACGAATTTTGGAGCGTTTACTATCTATTTTCAAGAACGATAAAATGTATATTGAAGAAAGAGAAAAAACTATACGAAAACTCGAGTTTCGGATAATGTAATACCAAGTGATAATGATAGACGTATGCCAAACCTATCAAAACCAGAAACCGATTAGATATTTGAACAAACAGCCAACATAGAATCTACAAGCAATGCGTCTAAAAACAGGTTTAAGTCTACTTTAGTTGATTATGCTTTAAATCTTAAATCGTTAAAATGCGCATAACGTATGCATTGACAAATCAATATTTAAATACAAATAAACATATCACTAGATGTACAGCCATGAAAATAATATGAGCTCATAAAGGCAAGAGCGTTTTTATAACATATAAACCAGACTATATAAAACAGATAGAGAACGCGTGGACTGGTGATACAAAATATGTGCATCTGGAGTACACATATGATGAAAGTGAGGTTGACAGTAATAAGAAAATTAAAATCTTAAGAGATTCCAGTTTAAATGGTAAGAGGGTTGCAAAGAGGCTTAAAGCATTTGAATCATCTAAACCAACAATGCACGCAAAACAAAAACACATTAAAAAGGTTGCTCTATAAAACCAATATTATTAATGGTCAATTCTTTGTTTCATACATTCTCTAGATGGTTGTTCTGTACACAGGAAGCATTGCGCAAACTCTTAGGTAATTTTTCGGTTTCCCATTTCTTTAACAGAATCCAAGAAATAAATGATTAAGTTAAGATTATGATGTTTTTCTATTTGACGTCTAGGTTAGCAAATATTTCGAATAAATAAATCCATGGCATCGTAGTTCAAGTGGTAGACCGAAACATATTACCATCTCCGGAGTCTGGTCATACTTTATGCAAGCTGTTCTTACTTTGCAAGTAAAATTCACACTTTTGTTCTAATGGAAGCATCTATAAACATATTGATATTGTTTAAATCAAATTTCCGATCTTGAAGTAAACACCAAGCCTATTGTACTTAACCAGTCGTCAAACAAAATACCAAAACTTCCGCCAGTTTTGTAATGCTGTTCGACGACTGGTTAAATACAAAGCTCGCAAACTTGATTTCAAGAATTGTTACCACCACCCGCGCAATCAATTATTGTTTAATTAGATTAATATTATGACAACTGGAAGTCCCTATCTCCAGTGTCGGCTACCATAATCCTTGGCCATCTTAAAAAAATACCATTAAAAATTTGACATATTTAAATGTTCACAATACAAACGTTAGGTGATATGTACTTAAAAATATGTCGCAATCACTAATAGTTCTCAAAAATTTCAATAAAGCGCATAAAAATACCAATTTCACGTCAAAGCTTGAGAAAGATGATTTTCTGCCTTTATTAAATGTAGAGCTAAAGCAAGATGCTAATGGTAAATAAAATAGAAGAAAATTACCATAAACCAACCTAATCTGTGCAGTACTTCCATTATAGCATTTATGTGCCTTTTTGATATAAATTGTCAATAGTTTGTCGCTATTTTAAGTAAATTGACAGATGAGTCTGTTCAGGCTCAAAGGATGACGAACATAATGAAGCAAATTAATCTATCTAAAGTCTAATATATTTGAAGGGTTGGTAAGTACGGGGGTACAATGGTTGAACTAGACAATATAATAATTTTTTAAAAACGCAGAAATCAAAAGGAACAGACGTTTGTAGGACAAGAAAAAAAGCAATTTAATTGATATCTCGTATAATGAAGGTGATGATTTCTGCACAGCCCAGAAAGCAGTTTAAGCAGCGTTGAATACTGCTGAACTACGCATGTTATATAAGGTAACACAGTTAATTTCCACGAATTAAAGAGAAACAGCAGTTAATATCGACCTCAACATTTATTTGTCAATCAACTTGCATAAGCCATTCGACTAGGCGGTTAATTACCCGAATTAAAGATCATTACAACTTAAACGCCTGTTTTAAATCAAATGCGACTATAGATCTGCAATTGCGCAATACAAAGATAAAATCTCCACGTACATTCGCCTGACGTAGCATTTATGATAATTACCAACTGAAATAACATAAATTCGATAGCCACGTATGACGCCATATGGATAAACAAACAGCAGCCGGATTTATGGTAACAGAAATATCATGTTCCAGCCATGATCTTGAACTAGGGGTGATATATATATATATATATATATATATGTTTATTTCTAGATATTTGAGGAGAAAATGATCAAGAAACAGTTCTTGTACTGTATCAAGGACATCCATAAAATTATGTACCCTGCAAAACTATCAACTCAAACCGTTTCAGAATAGTTAAATCCAGCCAAACATGTGGTAGATCCAAATGATTATTTAAAAATTTTATACTATTTCCAAGCTCCTTACTGTTATGTTACATACAACGCTCAAATTCATCTTAACAGAAATACGATAAAACCAATATTTTAAAGGTTAGAATGGCATTTTGTTGGTATATTTACTTGACACTTTATTAATATAGCTCAATGTAAAGCATGGGGTTCTTACTCGCAGGATAACTTATTGTTTATTAATAGGTTGGATTTGCTTTTTGCCTTTTGTATTTATATAGTTATGGCTGTTTTTAAGGGGTTTAATGAGTTATTTATTTTGTTATATTATTAGGGCATATCGATGGGGTACTATGAATTGAATTATGGCACATATTCCGAAAGAATCTTTTTAATAAAACTAGATCAATTAATGATGTAAACATGCTGAGCGCGATGGTTGTAATATAGAGATAAAATTAACATCAATGTATTAAGCAATCGTGGTTCCCAGGATATACGATGCACACTTTGCGCAAGTCCAAACAACGGGGCAACCAAATAGATCTGACTAGGTTGACGCATTCCAGATTATGACAATTAAGTAAATGCTGCAACGTTGTTGACAAGAATCGGGTTGGCATATTTTGTTAAGAACGAGCTTAGGCCTTTTGCAAGACCGAGATTTATAATGTTCTTTTGGGCCATTTATAAAAATATTGAAGAAATTGAAAAATGATGTAAAATATATTTAACTCATCGTAAATAAGCATCTATCAGCAAACTATGGAAACATTATCGGAAGGCCTAAATTATTCAATGAAAACTTCACAAATTGATTAGCTTATTACATATGCCACACGTCCATCGTGAGTATGATTCTCTTCGCATCGTATACACGATTGCAGTCACTCGTTGCATCGCCAGCACTATATTAAACACAGATCGGCACCAAGATAACCTGCAAACCGTTCACCATAAGCTCGATATACTCCAGTGCTCGCTCCAGAGACGTTGCGCATGAACAATCGTAAATTGGTAAATGCCACAAGATATTGCTTACGTACTTGCCGTGTTGGAACTTTATGTAAACTTTTTCGACGGCCAAAGTATCAAGACCAGAGTCAAAGACAGTAAAAAACAGAGAGAGAGAGCAATGTCTACGCGTATTATTTCTTTCACTTAACAAACTGCAGCGTTAAAATTTTTCAGTCCACTCGTGCAGACTGAATTTGTGATAAATACTGGTGCTGCAATATTCTCGGTCACTTAAAGCACCGATATAAAACTAAAATTAAAACACATTGCTTGGCAAATCTAAGAGTATTTCTAGGCCTACACCGAGTTTATCCTTGTACATTTGTCGTCGCGGACGTGCAATATTTCATATTTGGTTTAGATTTCCTCTCAAAGCATGACCTGATAATTGATACAGACAAAAGGTATCTTGCTAGACCTAGTCACGAATTTAATTTTGCCTAACTTTGTTAGCAGTGACGGTTGCCTGATATTTTCAATAGCGTATAATGACTCGTTCGAATCCGCACACATACGAGTGCGTAAGATCGTCAACAGATTTACTATTATCATAAATAGTAAAATATCAGATCAAATCAGTCCAGTTAGGTTAATTGGGCGGCATGATATAGCAACAAAAGACCCACAAGTCTTTGCAAGAGTTCGACCCTTAGATCGGAAAATGTTACAAGCTGCCAAGGCCATTTTTGATCAGATGTTAGAGAACGGTATTCCAGATCCTAGTTCTAGTCCATGGACATTGATAATTCACATGCAAGCCAAGTAACTAGTTGGTGAAAGGAAATTATGCAGTGATAATCGTGCCATCAAAATAGTCCATTATCCAATAAAGAACGCCAAAGATATTACGGACGAATTAGCCCAACACAAATGGTTTACAGTTCTTGATACTAGTTCAGCTCAACATCAGATTTCTCTTGACGAAGAAAGCATCACGAAAACAGCTGTCATTACTTATTTTGGATCATTTGAATACACACGTATGCCCTTTTGGCATGTGCAATGCATCACTTAAATTTAAAAGATTTATGAACGAGGATCTGCAGAAAAATCCACGCACCCATTCTTACGTCGATGATGTGATAATAGCCTTGAATGATTTGGAACAGCTTTTAATAGATATCCAAGAGTCTCTTGCTCGTATTGATCAGTTTGGTCTCGTGTTAAACGTGGAAAATATGCATAGGCACAAAACAGTTGCTTGCGCAAGACACAACACAACATGCCGTTCAGAAAAATGCATCATTGCAACTATCAACCGACGCATCCGATGTAGCCCTGTGCGCTACACTGGAGCAAGAAGTCGATGGTGAAATTTAGCCCATCACATTCTATTACAGAAAGTTTAAAGCTGCGGAAAAGAAATATTCGTTAATGAAAAGAGAATTAATAGCTTTGCACGACTTCTGCCTACCACTTGAACGATATCTCCTGTGTTACACCTTCGAAGTGGAGATTGACAACGCGGCGTTAGTGGAGGCCTTACAAAAAGGATTCGCAAAATTACCCAAAATGATTAAAACGTCGAATGATAGGACTTCGTCAGTTCAACTTCAGCATTACTGTAGAGAAGGCAAAGATAATATGGTGGCTGTTTGTTTAACTCCAATTGACATAAATTCATTAGTCTAGCAGAATGCCAAACTGTCGCATTGTAAAGACATCCAGACAAAACAAGATACGGATAAAGAACTCGCATCATGTTGAATTAATCACTCACTCTCTCTCTCTCTCTAAAGTACGTGGTATTCGTTATTGCATGACAATATTTGATCGACTCACAGGATGGCTTGAGATAATATTACTAACTGGTCAAGACGCGAATATCATTACTTGTACATTCTTGTTACACTGGGTGGCAAGATTTTGCGTACTACGCATAGTTGTTACTGATCAAGGTCAAAGCATCATGACACGCATATTTCAAGGTAACTCAAAATTCATGGGAGTTGGTGTGTGAAGAACTGCAGAATTCAATCCTATGTGTAACGATCTTGTGGAATTCGTAAATCGCGAGCTAAAGGCGGTGCTATGTGCGTCTAGCAGACAATCCGACTGGCTCACTGCACTCCCACTAATACTACTTTGTATGCAATCAAGTTATCGCGATAGCATAAAAGCATCAGTAGCATAGGTCACTTTAGGTCACAACCCGTAACTTCCGGCAGATTTAATGAGCGGTTTTGTAGTAAGTGATGAAGCAACAACGGCGGAATTTACGCAACAGTTACAGAATATTCTAAATAGTCTACGTGCACAACCAAAAGGAGTAAACCATCGGCCAGTAAATATTTCTAAAGCGATAAACACATGTAAGCAATCCTATGTCTAAATAGACGCTGTTCAGTTGATATTAAAGCCAAATTATACCGGACCACATCCGATAATCAAGCGTGGTCCAAAATTCTATGGAAACCATAAACCGGTGTCCATTGGTCGATTGAAGACTGCATTTTAGTTCCGGACATCAAAGAGAACGGGTTGCGATAATGATCACGAACAAGAGCCACCATGTCAAAGATGAACGAGTACTTCAAAGCCTAAATCGAAATCTTGTGTTTGAACGAAGTTAAGGGCACTCTAAATTCTATTTAATTATAAGCGGATTATATGTTCAATCAATATTAGATTTAGTTATCATAAAAACTGGTATTATTACTATGTTAACCGAGGAGACAATAAGACTGATCAATTTTCGGCGATTCAAACTAGTGCCCGACGTGGTGCGCCGAACAGGAAGCATCGTGCTTTGTTAGTTTTATGCAGTAGATAAACGTCGAATGGTAAATAGAGTTCTGAATCCATCATCGCCTGCAACGCATATTTTCAGAAGTTATTGTACTGTGCTCTAATAAAATTTCGCTTCCGTCAATGAAATAATTACGTGAAATAATAAAATTACTCTAACTATCATCCGTAGACACGACGTTCGTCGTCAAGAATGGTAAGGCTACTTCAGTACATGCACACATTGCTTTCAAGAACAACAAAAATTTTTCAGATAAAAGGCAGCGTTTCTGTCAACATATTTTCAAGCAAATGATTTACTAGTGTCTGCGTTCAATTTGATCAAACATGGTCGCTTTCATGAAGTCCGCAACTGTTCAATGATAGCTTATTCCGCTCCAGCTAATTGTTTAACATGCAAGCATCTCGAATTCAAGGCTGCTTGTGCGCTAGAATTATTCAATGAGGTCGTCAAGAAGTTTTTAGCTCGTTACACATGATTTGCCGTTGCGTGCGGAAATCAATTTTTTTAACTGTCTTCAAATAATATCCAAAAAACGTTTCACAACGCCAACGGTCCAGGTACTAAATAGACGGTATCATGCTTCAAAAGGTCACGCAGGTCTTTGGTATTTGCTGACGAAAAGTACAAAAATATTCAATTAGGGCAGTAACAAGGTAACAGGTGGCACCGTAATGCCATACGCATTCTACTCGACATCCTTTGTGCGACGTGATTTAGCCACCAATTTTGTGCATTTGAACTTTGTATGAATTTCAAGTACTTAAAAATATGAAAAATACCCTATGTGTGATGCGTTAAATAATTTACGTAGAGTTAAATTGATTGTGTCTGTTGAATCCCACGCTAAATATGGCACAGAAAATGGTTTCGCGTTTTATCCAGTAACAGTTAAGTGAGTTATGTCAACACACAGTGAAAAAAGACATCAATTGTCTATTTTTATAATTAGCTATCGCCACAAAATGAAACTGATAACAGACTAATGGCAGAATTTTGCAATTTTCAAATATTCCTCTTGATTGCCTTATTTGCAAGGAAACAAAATCCTTTTTATGCATTACTTAATTAAACGAACACCGGTTGTGCGGGCGGTGATAACAAGACATTTTAATGAAAGTTAAGATACTGATATAAATATCTGACCCATTATTTTCATACATCTATCCGAATACTTATTAGATTACTTAATTGATTTAAATACTGTTTCTTGCGGAAAATTAATATATATGCAAGTATGTATAAAGGTGTTGCGAACCTAGTAACAAATTAGTTCAGTTGTGACCAGAAGGATAAAACAAATGCAGCATGAACGGAAAGTATAATCTCATGCACTTTCGTTTCGTGCTTACTGGCGACTCATCAGTAGGAGCCGGAATTACGCCCTTTAACCACTTTATATTTGGTCGAAGTATGTGGAATAATAGGACGGTACAATCTCCTAGACGAATGTGTAAACCTGTAATAGAGAAGCTAACATAATCTAAAGTCAACGACAATGCGACTTCAATGCTAACTCACACTATATAATATATATACCGCGTCTGTAAAGGATACTAACACTATGGCTATTGTGTTAGTAACCGATAACAACATTATTGTACCGGAAAGGTGCATGGTACTAACACTATCATTTCCGAGTCGGAATATGGTACCATCATGATGTATATCAATTTATGCTATAGTTCACCGAAATTGAGAATTTTAAAAATTTCTGAACACATGTTACTCCAGTAAATCCATACACTCTGGCCATGATCGATATCTGTTATCACATTTCGTGGTAAACGTGACACTATTCAATTCAATATATAACAGTTAAATACTGTTTGTTGCAGAGAACTAATATATATGAAAGTATGTATTAGGTGTTGCGAACCTAGTAACAAATTAGTTCAGTTGTGACCAGAAGGATAAACCAAAGGCAGCATGAACGGAAAGTATAATCTCATGCACATTCGTTTCGTGCTTACTGGCGACTCATCAGTAGGAGCCGGTATTACGCCCTTTAACCACTATATATTTTGGTCAAGAATGTGGGATAATAGGACAGTACAATCTCCTAGACGAATGTGTAAACCTGCAATAGTGAAGCTAACATCATATAGTCTACGACAATGCGACTTCAACGCTAACTCACACTATATAATATATATACCGCGTCTGTAAAGGATACTAACACTATGGCTATTGTGTTAGTAACCGATACCAACATTATTGTACCGAAAAGGTACATGGTACTAACACTATGGTTTCCGAGTCGGAATATGGTACCATCATGATGTATATCAATTTATGCTATAGTTCACCGAAATTGAGAATTACAACAATTTCTGAACACCTGTTACTCCAGTAAATCCATACACTCTGGCCTTGATCGATATCAGTTATCACATTTCGCGGTAAGCGTGACATCATTCAATTCAATATATAACAGTTAAATACTGTTTGTTGCAGAGAACTAATATATATGCAAGTATGTATTAGGTGTTGCGAACCTAGTAACAAATTAGTTCAGTTGTGACCAGAAGGATAAACCAAAGGCAGCATGAACGGAAAGTATAATCTCATGCACATTCGTTTCGTGCTTACTGGCGACTCATCAGTAGGAGCCGGTATTACGCCCTTTAACCACTATATATTTGGTGAAGAATGTGGGATAATAGGACGGTACAATCTCCTAGACGAATGTGTAAACCTGCAATAGTGAAGCTAACATCATATAAAGTCTACGACAATGCGACTTCAACGCTAACTCACACTATATAATATATATACCGAGTCTGTAAAGGATACTAACACTATGGCTATTGTGTTAGTAACCGATACCAACATTATTGTACCGAAAAGGTACATGGTACTAACACTATGGTTTCCGAGTCGGTACATGGTACCAACATGATGGATATCAATTTATGCTATAGTTCACCGAAATTGAGAATTACAACAATTTCTGAACACCTGTTACTCCAGTAAATCCATACACTCTGGCCTTGATCGATATCAGTTATCACATTTCGCGGTAAGCATGACATCATTCAATTCAATATATAACAGTTAAATACTGTTTGTTGCGAAGAACTAATATATATGCAAGTATGTATTAGGTGTTGCGAACCTAGTAACAAATTAGTTCAGTTGTGACCAGAAGGATAAACCAAAGGCAGCATGAACGGAAAGTATAATCTCATGCACATTCGTTTCGTGCTTACTGGCGACTCATCAGTAGGAGCCGGTATTACGCGCTTTAACTACTATATATTTGGTCGAAGAATGTGGGATAATAGGACAGTACAATCTCCTAGACGAATGTGTAAATTGTACCTTTTCGGTACAATAATGTTGGAATCGGTTACTAACACAATAACCATAGTGTTAGTATCCTTTACAGAATAGGTATATATATTATATAGTGACAGTTAACGTTAGAGTAGCATTGTGGTAGACTATATGATGTTAGCTTCTCAATACCGGGTTTACACATTCGTCTAGGAGATTGTACTGTCCTATTATCCCACATTCTTGACCAAAATATACAGTGGTTAAAGGGCATAATACCGGTTCCTACTGATGAGTCGCCAGTAAGCACGAAACGAATGTGCATGAGATTATACTTTCCGTTCATGCTGCCTTTGGGTTATCCTTCTGGTCACAACTGAACTAATTTGTTACTAGGTTCGCAACACCTAATACATACTTGCATATATATTAGTTCTCTGCAACAAACAGTATTTAACTGTTATATATTGAATTGAATGATGTCACGCTTACCGCGAAATGTGATAACTGATATCGATCAAGGCCAGAGTGTATGGATTTACTGGAGTAACAGGTGTTCAGAAATTGTTGTAATTCTCAATTTCGGTGAACTATAGCATAAATTGATATACATCATGTTGGTACCATGTTCCGATTCGGAAACCATAGTGTTAGTACCATGTACCTTTTCGGTACAGTAATGTTGGTATCGGTTACTAACACAATAGCCATAGTGTTAGTATCCTTTACAGACTCGGTATATATATTATATAGTGTGAGTTAGCGTTGAAGTCGCATTGTCGTAGACTATATGATGTTAGCTTCACTATTGCAGGTTTACACATTCGTCTAGGAGATTGTACCGTCCTATTATCCACATTCTTTACCAAAATATATAGTGGTTAAAGGGCGTAATACCGGCTCCTACTGATGAGTCGCCAGTAAGCACGAAACGAATGTGCATGAGATTATACTTTCCGTTCATGCTGCCTTTGGTTTATCCTTCTGGTCACAACTGAACTAATTTGTTACTAGGTTCGCAACACCTAATACATACTTACTTAATTGATTAACCTAAATGAACATCGATATTAACTTCACGAAATGTCAATGAATAAATTGTAATGTTACACTAACGTATTGTTGATATATGTATATTGTATATATATATATATATATATATATATATATATATATATATATATATATATATATATATGTATATAGGGAGTAGAGAGAGTAGAGAGAGGGAGTAATATTCAGTTGAAATAACAATGTTAGGCTTATTACTGAAATGGGAAAATGTTTATTATTACAATAATATGCTTAACTTTTTATTCAGTAAGAATTTAATTACATACATCTAATGAATAGGAAAACCTAGGTTATAAATCTGTATTCAAGTACCAACACCAAAGTGAAATAATAAAGAGGTTACTAGAATTTTAGCAGAGCCTCTGATTTTGGTTTGATATCCAGAGCCAAATTATTTGACTTAAACTTGTTATGTATAGAAATGCTTTCTAAGTAAAATAAATGCACAATAAGTGAAAATATGCAAGTATGTATTAGGTGTTGCGAACCTAGTAACAAATTAGTTCAGTTGTGACCAGAAGGATAAACCAAAGGCAGCATGAACGGAAATTATAATCTCATGCATTGGTTTATCCTGCTGGTCACAACTGAACAAATTTGTTACTAGGTTCGCAACACCTAATACATACTTGCATATTTTCACTTATTGTGCATTTATTTTACTTAGAAAGCATTTCTATACATAACAAGTTTAAGTCAAATAATTTGGCTCTGGATATCAAAACTAAAATCAGAGGCTCTGCTAAAATTCTAGTAACCTCTTTATTATTTCACTTTGGTGTTGGTACTTGAATACAGATTTATAACCTTGGTTTTCCTGTTCATTAGATAACGTTATGTGTAAAGTTTTTGCTAATTAATTGCAGATGAAAATAAAAATATCTGAACTTTTGCACTCTCTCGTGAAATTTATTTATAAATGATTATGTGGAATAGTGTCGGCTAGTCATTTAATAAGTTTATTTGTTATTTTCGAAATATGAAATTACCGATTTCACATATGTTGCCAAATGCCTTAGATTTTATGTTAAACACTAGTGTGATTGCCAAAGGTAACGCGACTGGCATAGCTGGCGAAATTTATTTCCAGTCCTGCTGTCGCACCATATATTTGGCGTGCGATTATTTAAACATGTATGACCCTTAATAGGGCAGTTGCCACATAGTTGTGGGTTATTTTACAGACTACTGCGAAGCAGGTATTGGTTTCACAGTCATGTGCACACACCTCGGCCATTGCGTTAGGTGTCACGACGAAGATAAGTGACCGTGTAGACAATATTCCTATCAGAGCTACCCTTCCATTCTCACAATGCAACTGCAGCCCTTCGTTAGCCAAACGCTCTGACCACGAAATGACAACTGAGAGATCAAGGCCTAATTAATATAAAAAATTATAGCCTTATTTAGTTTCGGCTAATAAAAACCAGTCAATCATTTTTAAGCTAATTAACACATCAAGTAAAAAAATTTGCTTAATTCTATTTCAATTAATCGCGTCAGCAATTGTATCACGTTACAATACGAAACAGACTTCATTCATAGGATATACATGCACTTAATTCTACATAGACTTAACCAAGTCTTTTAAAAAGCTTGATAAAATGCGCTTCAATTTACATGAGGTACTACCAACTTGCCTGAGATTTATCAGCAATGAAGAAAGGTTTTAAATTAAAAAACATTATAAATTATGCCTGGCCTTTAATGTCTTAAATGTTGTGCAAAATTTTATTATTATCAAGCAAAATTGATTATGACCCAGGTTATTTTATTTGTTGGAAAATCATTTTCTCTCGGTATGGTATCCGATAAAACAATCTTAAACTTCCTAAAACATGGTAAAATTCCAGGAAGGCCTCTGAATTAGCTAATTCTAAATTAATTAGATATTATCTTGTTAATAGTATACTGATTGCTGTACGATGTATGGTGAATGTGTTTAAAACGAAACTCCGAAACTTTAAAAACCAATCAGCAATATTGTAAATTCCAAAGTTTAAATCTTGCGAAGCGAGTTTATATTCAATTAAAATGAATTGAAAACCAAGATGGCCTATTCAATTGAAAACCTGTTGAATGGTTATATAATTATCGCCTTCTGCACAATGAATTATACCAGTGATCTCTTCGTATTCGCAAATAGAAACTGCTTAAATTTCTTTAAAGAAAACACACACAAGTTCAAATTGAAAGACTTGAAAACAATCAAGACAAGTACCGGTTACTAATTTGGAAACGGTGCCGCACTTTATGAAAAGTCACCTGTAAAATTGATAAATAGAATACGAATTTCACAGTTTCTATCGCCAGAAAGTAAGGCAATTGAAAATCGTTAAAGTTGCTAGTAGTGCACATATCATTCCAAGATAAATAAACAAATATAATATCAGCATTTATGTTTGCTTCTTTTCCTGTTAATTAATTACGTTCAACACAATCTGTCTATTAATTGATTCGATTTTGTTATTAGATTATTTAAACAAGGGAACGTAAACTATTGGAGGTATAACTAAAAGAAAACAAAAATACTATGCTTGGTTAGAGGAAAATTTCACGTTATTAATGCACAATAATAATTCTATTATTTCAAAATGTTTAAATAGAGGAAACGTAAATAAGCGCAGTTTTAAATGAGGCATAGAAAGCCATATAGCAATACCAGAGTGCATACTAAGTTCTGCAAAACGCTGATTCTTTTAAACTCTTTTTTTTGTTCTAGTCTTTACGAGATATCAAATACTATACGTTGCAGGCAGAAAGAGGTGCAATTAATTAGGTCCTCGTTTTTATCTTCTTCGGATATTAGAGCATGCCATGCAATAAATGAGTACATAACATTTGAGCCCGCTTGACAATAAGCCAATTCTCAACAAATTAGAAAAATATTGATTTTTAATGTAGAACTTCACGAACCTATAAAAACACAAACAAAAATGTTTAGTTTGATTTGGGATTAGCATTAGATTTCTAAGAAATTTTTACCTTTTTATGTGTGGTGGCGACCTTCTTCATAAATGGTGATAAGCTTATTCAAAATGTATTTGTAGAACACATTATTTAGATTTGCATAATTAAAAGAAAATAGATTTTTATAACTTGACAATCAAATAATGTATTGGGGAAATCTTTTTATGTCATAAATCAGTAACCAATATTTAAAATTGTGTATTAGAGGAACGACGAATTTTTGTCTTAAAATGAATTTCATTGGAAAACAGAAGCAAAGTACTCAATTTTAATAGTAGAAGCATTTTAGTGAAATACAGGCAACACAATTTTAAGCAATGCTGAGTCTAAGAATTTGACGCGAATGGTGATTTCATAATTTTTATTTATTTTGCAAATAATCTATCGAGTTACACCTAAAAAGTGTAAAGAGCTAATCCTTCCTAAAATAACTTAAAATAAAGTTAGAAATAAAGGCAAACCACAGATTTTAAACTGACAAGTACCACGCGGGTATGGGAAACGTTGTTGATTACACCATCCACCTATCCACTACACGTTAAGAACGATAAATTGCAACAGATGTCAAAGGGCTAGTTTCGTGTTTCAAGACGAAATAATTAATTATTTGAACTTAGTAAGGCTAAATTCTTTGAAAATATGTCAAATAATTCTTGAGAAGCCAAGGTTAATTATGTTATGTTAATGTATCGCAGGTGGCGACGGAAATATACGTTTTTTGTCGAGTAACTTTATTTATTTTGTATAACCTTTAGGTATATATATATATATATATATATATATATATATATATATATATATATATTATATTCCTAGCAAAAATAACATTGTCTACGTTAATTTGACTTTATGTGAGGCAAAAGTAAACAATTTGTGAAAAAGCCTTTATTTGTATAAAGGAACGATTTAATTGCGAAAAAGGATTTGTCCAAATTTCCTGATCTGTGTTTTGACTAGCAAAAGCTGAATTACAGTGGGTTTTTTTCCTGAAACTATTTTGGCAGCAATTGGCCACCGCCTCCTCCACCTCACCAATCATCTCATGTCGTGAAAACATTCATAAGTGTGAATTTTTTTAAACTTTTGGTGATCGCAGGCGGCCGCCATTGGGCGCTGAAATATTTGAAAGTAAACAACCTGAATTCATCCTGTGCTAGTAAAAACAAGATTCAGGTAGGTTTAATTGCAAATGCACACTACTTTGTACCATGATTTGTAAATATTTATATGACTAGGTGGCATTTTTTGTATTTAATTGGAAAGCACAATTGCAAAATAAAGAGCCTACAAACATTCCGTCGTTTTTAGCCTACAATATATTTCAACAATTCTGTTTTCGAAATTTTATTGTCTTTTAAATTCCAGAAAACCAAAAAATCGGGTTTAATTTTCAAGAACCATCAATGATTACTTCACATTTATCGTAGAAAACAGCATTTAGGCACAAATACTTTTTTTAAATAAAATTTTTAAATCAAATTAAATTAGCTCGAAAACGGGTGTAGAGCATCATAGGTAGTTCCAAAATAAACGCGTTATAAAAAATAAAACAATTTTTATAGAAATAGTTTAAACTAAATTAAAGACCTTATTGTAAATATAAAATATATAAAGCTTGATGGAATTATAAACAAGAATGCATTCAAAACTGCAGGCTTCTAATCCATTTTTATTCGAAATTTATTTTGCTGAAACTATTACTTACGTTTGAATTTAATTAGCATTCCTGTTAGTATTGATGTAAATTTATTGGAAATGTGTTAATTGCTTCTGTTTTTCGTTGATATCCGGAAATTTTTTTCGAATTCATTTAAATTAATTTGTGACTTTTCCGGTTGCAAATATGATCAAGAGCTAGAGATTTATGAGCTATTTTAAACCTAAAGATTCTTGATATATACAAGTATAACATGCTGTAGTCGAATGTTTAAATGTGCATAGTATCTAGATATAATATGACGATTATTGCTTTAGCTCATCTTTCCATTTGCAACCAATCTAACTTAATTAATCTTTTGAATTTAAAATTTATTTCATTAAATAACTTATATCTCAGTCCAGTGCAGTTCAGGCATATTTTATTAAACTGTTATGTCAAAACATGCATTTTATACCGTAATTTTCAATAAATTATCTAATAATCTTTTCGCACATGTAAGACGCAAGGAAGCCAGATCTGATCTGAGTTTCTGAATTGCATAAGCGGGACACTGCGTGGTTCCATCTCCGACTCTTTGTGAATAAAACTTTGTAATCTTCTCGTCGTTTTGTTCTTTATTATCAGCGAAAAGAACCACAAATTTGCTTTGGGTATTTAAAGTGTATATTTGTTTTAAGATCTCAATCATTCTAGTTTAGTAAATTAGTGGACATCAGCGTATCCGGGTAAGCTTACTTAATTAATATAATATATAAATTACAAGTAATTTAATATCATGTCTGGTTTATTAAATACTGAGGATACAGAGCAGTTGGCTAGCGGACTTAAGGATTGTAGCTTAAGAGATAGTTCAGAGGAACTTAAGTGTTCCAAGATAGATGATCATTCCGCATATATGGATTTTCCTGGCCTGGCATCCAAGAGACCCCCTTATGGTAGTGACCCAAGGGCCTCTACAAGCCAGATCTTATTCTAAAGTAAATGTAACTAACGTATTTGCTTTTATCGCACGTATAAAACCGCCAAACCGGTCTAATTAATCTTAAATTTTGGTGCATATATGTCCTGTCTTGATCAAGTTTTATCAGGAGGCAGTTTAAACACTATTGTCAAAAAAAATTGTTCGAGTGTTAAATATGCTTTCAGTCCATACAACTCCGTTATGATTTGAAACCAACGGCTAATTTTAACAATAATATATGGGAATTTTATTAAAATCAATGTTGTAAGCATGATATAAACTCAAATCCCATTATATAAATTAATACCAGTATAAACTAAATATGGCATAAAATTAACCAAAGTAATTCATCCATTAGACACGTTTCTTTTTTATTAGGGAGATTTCAGTTACCGTCAAGATTTTTTCTGCGGAAGTTGCCCGAAATGGGGCCCATATATTTTGGAGTTCGCCATAGGATGACGCAGTGGATAATAAAAATTCGAAATGTGGCTGTCACATTTATTATTCTTGCATACGTTGTACTTGAACGTAAATTGCGATCGCAAAATTTCTATGCAGTCATGAACATCAGCTCATTACATCTTCCGCAAAATATTAAAGTTATACAAATAAGCAATCATGGATTGCGCGGCTAGTAATAACAATTCTTTAAATCAAATTTTCGAGCTAGATATAATATAGAAATAATTATTTCGCGCATAGAGCTTTGGATTCGTGTACGAATACAGAAGATTATTTTAAATAATTGCAACTATTTGTTAGGTATAGGAAATAACAAATTTTGCTAAGCCCATTAAAAAACCAAATGTGCACCTACAACGTGTGTATTATATCCGTGAAATTACGAAAAATTTATTTATAGAATAAGTGCAAAAATCTGTTATTTCTATATTATTAATATTTCAATATAGGTATATTATTGCGTAATTTTTTAAGGCTTACAAAATAAATCTAAAACTGACTTTAAACAGTGTAATTAAATATCTCAATGTATACTGATAAATGAGCAAATATGTGTGCAGATGTCCGTATATATCACTATCCGTTTAATTTATATCAAATTTACAGTATATAACTTATCACTTTATCCATGTCATCAATGATTTGAAGAAAACCATTTAAACTTTATACTATGTGTTAATTTTCGTGCATATTCGATTATAATATTGCGCAATATTTTTAAGAGATTTAAATTAACGTGGCTAAAACAAATTTTAAGATTATTCGAGCCACTTAGAGAAGAGCATATAATCATTATCTTCTTTTTCGTAAAACGTATCAGTATCGTAAAGTCAAACATCGGGATTCGAACACAACATCAATTAAATGCTCAAAAGTGTACATTTATTGGACTAATTGTCTGTTCTTCTCATCTGATTATATGGGTTTACGTAAAAAGGTTTATCAATTACGAGATAAAATAACACATATCTTATCTATTGCATAATAATTAATTTTATCGCGTCAATGAAATATATTAAAAATCTGTTTTAGAAGATGTATGATGTTTAGATTTCGTACACTGTCAAACCTAATACAATAGTATCCAATGTACTAACTTGGATTGGTATCAATTGTCTATTTATAGATTAAGTGTTAGTAGGCTGTGAATATTCAGTAATGTCCATTAAAGAATACGTTTCGTGTAGCATGTCCAGTCAGAATGTTGATTTTGTGTAAGCTCTAGTTCTCATGTTCCTTGTTCGCTTATCGATAATTTGTCGTTTATTACAATTTTTATGCATGTAATTGTAATTATAATATTTTGATATTTATATAGATATAGACTGACTTGTAAGCATACCCGTCACGCTAAATGCTATTTATATTGATAAACCCACAATTTCGCTTAAGATAATAAGCACAAATCTGAATTTTTTTCCGCTGATTATGCTTATTCCTTGGTATGTCTAATATAGCCTCGATTTAACTTTATCCTCAGTATACTTATAATAAAGACCATTAAAATTTCGTCAGGGTAAAATTTTATTTCAAATACATGTATTAAGTTGATCATCTTTTAAAATGTTATTTCCCTTTAAAGGCGTGCTTGCTGATAGTCAATTTTCTTGGCCATCTATCTTCTATGTGACTGTCCATTATGTAGTTAGGGTCGTATTTTTCTCAAATTTATGACTAAGAAATATACTCATCATACTCAATTTTAGAGCTTTCCATATGCCAATTTAAATGTTACAGATGTTGAAGTAAAATTTGCATATGTAATTTAATAAAAGTGGTTTTGAGAAAGATTAAACCGGATATAGTGATTATTATTATTTAGCTAGTTCGTTTGGCATTTGCTATTCCATTTCTAAAACAGTATAAATTGAAATGAATACTTCTGCTATCATTTAAATCAATAAACTAAATTTCGTTTGGTCAGTGCAGAAGCCTGATTCCAATATTGCATCTTTTATGAAGGATGTTTAGCTAAATTGATTCCATTTTAAATAAGCTGCTGTTCAATGTGCTCAGCAACGTTTTTGAATAATAGAGGATTGAGCCGATAATTTGCCTTTCATTGCACACATGCATATATCTTTTAATCGTGTGATAACTCGAAGATAGTGCCAATTCTTCTCAGTTGTATTATGGTATTGAATCGTTTTTATTGTAAAAGATATATATGTAAAGATATAAACGTTATGAAATATTTATAAATTTCGATATTAGAAGCAACTGGCAATTATCAAATTTTAGAATAGAAAAAGCTTTATTTAAAAAATAGCTTTGATTTCATTACATTTCTGATCCAGCATTAAACACTATAATTAATTATTTAAGTCAAGAATTCAAAAAGAAGACACTGGAGTTCAGGTCGGAACATTTTGCATGTATTTTATTATTAATAATTATCTTAAAAGTAATTGTTTATATTATTTTTATTCTCAATTTTTTGGGGTATAATTACTATGTATACAGACATTACCATCTATATAACATTTATATTCGTTATTAATTTTTTAAATAACTAAACTCGTATTGAAATGTGACAATAGAAACGATTAATGTTTATCGATAATCCTACATAACTAGGAATTGAGTACACTTATTTATAGTTTATAAATATATATATATATATATATATATATATATATATATATATATATATATATATCTTTATAATGTCCATTCCTTTTTAATTTAACACAGTATTCTTAAAATTAGAAAACACAAATAACAAAGTGTATAAAGCCATTTATTTCGTGAATACTAATCATCTCTTATGCAATCATACATATTTATACATTTTGGGTTTTCAATTGATTATGCTGGTGCTAACAAATCTGACTCGTTTTTACTGCTGTTTCTTGTTTTGGCTACTTGGTGAGTGTGTATGCGTCTGTGTTTGTGTGTATGCGTGTTTGCATGTAAAGGTCATTCTCGCAGTATTGCAAATAGATGTCTGATATCTGGTCATTATTGTTTTGATAGCTTGAGAATTAACCATTTGTGCGAATTGTTTACTGTTACATATACAAGTGCTATTTTTCCCAGTATAGTTGATCGTTTCACCTTGTTGCGCAAAGTTGTCGTTTTCACATGGTAACAGCGCCAGTGTGGATTGCAGTGTTAAACGCTCACATTGTTTGGAGACTTCTGTCATCGTATGCGCCTCTGTTATTTCCACTTCAGTTTATTGCCAATCCGATTGTATGTTTGTTGATTCTAGTCGAGGGCCTGTTTGTTCTTGGCTGGATACTAGTAGACTGTTGTTGAATTTTGTTATTCTTGGCCAGTCGATAAGAATATCATGTTGATGAAACTTTTGAATATTAAGGTCAGGTGCTTGTTGTTTTATATAAAGGGCTTCATAGATAAATAATAATTTTTCTGATTTTGCTTTATGAAGAATTGTGAAATTGGTCGAATTGACAGGGTGCCCCGTTGCCAATATATGATCGGAAATAGCTGATTTTCCTGACGGTGCCAAGCCTTTGTTAATCAATTTCTGTGGCAAATGTTGCTGGATTCTGCTTATCAATTGCTTCTTCGTACGTCCGATATATGTGCTACCGCACATACATGAGAATTTGTAGACTATGAATGATTTGGAGAGAATTGGCAATTGATCTTTGGCATCCAACCTCATGATTCTCTGTGTACTAAATGTCATATTAACTTTAACACTGGGAAATTTGTCCTTAGTTATTCTATTCAGCCGCCGTGCAATTATTGAGGCTGGTACGTCGCCTCTAAATGGTAAGTTTAGGAAAACCTGCTTGACGGTATCCTCTCTAGTACGAAAGAGATGGAAAAACATGTTCTAACATCGATGGCTGACTCCGAGATTAGACCAAAACTCACATAAGACATCCAAAAATCAAAACCAGTCGGAACAAACACCGCAAGATTGTACGGCAAACCAAAAACTCATAAAGCCGTGACAGCCTCAGGAGCTCCCTCGATGCGGCCCATTATGTCAATGATCAACGCTCCACAACATAAACCAGCCAAGTTTCTTTGCAAACTACTTGAACCAATACGGAGCATCATAAACGCCAACACTATCAAGGACTCCTTCGAACTAGCAAATGAATTGAAGGGGAAGAACATCCTACAGAATAAAATGGTCTCGCTTGACGTCTCATCCTTATTTACAAACATACCACTGGATAAGACAACGGAGATCTTGTGTGACCTCATCAAAAATGAGTTTTTTGACATTCCTATAGACACCAATGACATCAAAGACCTCATATTAGCATGTACTAAAAACGTGCAATTTACATTCGAAGGGATATACTACCGCCAGATCAATGGTGTAGCTATGGGAAGTTGCATCGCACCCCTCCTGGCAGATGTATACATGTATCACCTGGAAAAAACGAGCCTAAAAGGTATAATTGACCAGTGCGCACTCTACAAAAGGTATGTAGATGATATCTTGTTGTTCATCTCAGAAGCAGCAGACCCTTCCGAAATCCTCAAACAAGTAAATGGAGTCGATCCAGACATCAAATTCACTCTCGAGGTAGAGAAAGACGACAGTTTTCCCTTCCTTGACATCAAACTCACTCGAGAAGCAAACGGAGATTTGACACTGGCCATACATAGAAAATCCACTTTCACCGGACAATACATTCACTACAACTGTAGTGTGCCAAAATCCCACAAAAGAAACTTAGTAAACAACCTAGCAAACAGAATCAGGAAGATCTGCTCTGAACACAAGATTGAGGAAGAACTGGGCTACCTCAGGAAAATTTTGCTAATGAACAACTACCCAGAGCGTTTCATTGATGTCAACATCAGACCACGGCAGATTCGCACTAGAGATGATACCGGCAAGCAGGTTTTCCTAAACTTACCATTTAGAGGCGACGTACCAGCCTCAATAATTGCACGGCAGCTGAATAGAATAACTAAGGACAACTTTCCCAGTGTTAAAGTTAATATGACATTTAGTACACAGAGAATCATGAGGTTGGATGCCAAAGATCAATTGCCAATTCTCTCCAAATCATTCATAGTCTACAAATTCTCATGTATGTGCGGTAGCACATATATCGGACGTACGAAGAAGCAATTGATAAGCAGAATCCAGCAACATTTGCCACAGAAATTGATTAACAAAGGCTTGCCACCGTCAGGAAAATCAGCTATTTCCGATCATATATTGGCAACGGGGCACCCTGTCAATTCGACCAATTTCACAATTCTACATAAAGCAAAATCAGAAAAAATTATTATTTATCTATGAAGCCCTTTACATAAAACAACAAGCACCTGACCTTAATATTCAAAAGTTTCATCAACATGATATTCTTATCGACTGGCCAAGAATAACAAAATTCAACAACAATCTACTAGTATCCAGCCAAGAACAAACAGGCCATCGACTAGAATCAACAAACATACAATCGGATTGGCAACAAACTGAAGTGGAAATAACAGAGGCGCATACGATGACAGAAGTCTCCAAACAATGTGAGCGTTTAACACTGCAATCCACACTGGCGCTGTTACCATGTGAAACGACAACTTTGCGCAACAAGGTGAAACGATCAACTATACTGGGAAAAATAGCACTTGTATATGTAACAGTGAACAATGCGCACAAATGGTTAATTCTCAAGCTATCAAAACAATAATGACCAGATCTCAGACATCACTTTGCAATACTGCGAGAATGACCTTTACATGCAAACACGCATACACACAAACACAAACGCATACACACTCACCAACTAGCCAAAACAAGAAACAGCAGTAAAAACGAGTCAGATTTGTTACCACTAGCATAATCAATTGAAAACACAAAATGTATAAATATGTATGATTGTATAAGAGATGATTAGTATTCACGAAATAAATTGCCTTTATCCACTTTGTAATTTATGTTTTCCTAATTATAAGATTATATATATATATATATATATATATATATATATATATATATATATATATATATATATATGCACATATGGATATATATTGCAATTTCATAGCAGGATTTTAATTATATTCAAATTGTCAGTACAAAAGAAACTGCATAATTTGGCAAAGGGAATGCATCAGGTAGAGCAGTTTGGTTCGCATTAAGTAATAGTCAACGATTTGACAGAATTTGTCGCGATCTCCTGAAAACATAGCGAAATCAAAGTTTAAGTTAAGGTATAATTAAATATTTCGTGAAGTTTTCGGTACAGTTGGTGATGTGAATTAATGAAACACTTCTAATCATTTGTGCTGCGGTCGCAGAAAATTCTGCCAAGTACCAAAGTGGTCTATTTGATGAAATTCATTCACTATACTATGCATTGCCCAGGTTAGACTGACAATATTTATATAATAAACATCCTAGCAAAAATCTTCAATTCCAAATCAATTCCCCAGGTGGCAGAACAAATTTGCTTTTGGTTTATTAGATTGATAGAGGTGCATAATAAACTCCATCTGAAGGAAAGCCTAACAAATGTACATAAGTTAATATATAGTTGAATATTGAGTGTAGTGGTTGACAGGGGCAATACGGTACCCGAATGCAAAAGTTCGAGCTCCAATCGCAGATTCTTCAAACAAATACAGGATAAGTTCTCAAAAAAGACGAAATCGATCTACTTGTTGAATTGTTTTTAATAAATTATATAATATGTAGTCTTTATACAATATATATATATATATATATATATATATATATATATATATATATATATATATATATATATAAAGTGGTGTGTGCGTGTGTATTTCTAATTAGGAAGAAAAAACACGTTAATAACAAAAGTGGATAAAGGCGATTTATTTCGAGATAACTAAACTTTGCTCTACAATCTTTCATTTATACAAATTCTTGGTTTTCAATTGATTATGCTGGTGGCAACAAATCTGACTCGCTTTTACTTCTATTTCTTGTTTTGGCTGATTGGTAAGTGTGTGTGCCTGTTTTCATGTAAAGTTCATTCTCGCTGTATTGCAAAGTGATGTCTGCGATCTGGTCATTATTGTATTGATGGCTTAAGAATTAACCATTTGTGCGCATTGTTCGCTGTTACGTGTACGAGTGCTATTTTTCCGAGTGTAGTGTTTCGTTTCACCCTGTTGTCCAAATTTGTGTTCTTCACATGGTAACAGCGCAAGTGTGGATTGCAGTGTTGAACGCTCATATGTTCTGGAAACGTCTGTCACCGTATTCACATCTGTTATTCCTCTTCAATTTGTTGCCAATCCGATTGAATTTTTCTTTTATTCTAGTCGAGGGCCTGTTCAATCTTGCATGGATACTAGTAAATTGTTGTTGAATTTTGTTATTCGTGGCCAGTCGATTAAAATATCATGTTGATGAAACTTTCAGTCAGATTTGTTGCCACCAGAATAATCAATTGAAAAGCCAGAATGTATATAAATGAAAGATTGTAGAGCGATATTTAGTAACCTCGAAATATATGGCCTTTATCCACCTTGTTATTAATGTGTTTTTGATTCCTAATTAGAAATATACTGTTTAATATTTGAAGGCAATGGACCCTTGCGAAATCCTCAAACAAGCAAATGAAGCCGATCCAGACATCAAATTCACTCTCGAGTTAGAGAAAGACGACAGTTTTCCCGTCCTTGCCATCAAACTCACTCGAGAAGCAAACGAAGATTTGACACTGGCCATACATAGAAAATCCGCTTTAATCGGGCAATACATTCACTAAAATATTAGTGTGCCAAAATTCCACAAAAGAAACTTAGTAAACAACCTAGCAAACAGAATCAGGAAGATCTGCTCTGAACACAAGATTGAGGAAGAACTGGGCTACCTCAGGCAAATTTTGCTAATGAACAACTACCCAGAGCGTTTCATTGATGTCAACATCAGACCACGGCAGATTCGTACTAGAGAGGATACCGTCAAGCAGGTTTTCCTAAACTTACCATTTAGAGGCGACTGTACCAGCCTCAATAATTGCACGGCGGCTGAATAGAATAACTAAGGACAACTTTCCCAGTGTTAAAGTTAATATGACATTTAGTATACAGAGAATCATGAGGTTGGATGCCAAAGATCAATTGCAAATTCTCTCCAAATCATTCATAGTCTAGAAATTCTCATGTATGTGCGGTAGCACAAATATTGGACGTACGAAGAAGCAATTAATAAGCAGAATCCAGCAACATTTGCCGCAGAAATTGATTAACAAAGGCTTGACATCGTCAGAAAAATCAGTTATTTCCGATCATATATTGGCAACGGGACACCCTGTCAATTCGACGAGTTTCATAATTCTACATAAAGCAAAATCAGAAAAATTATTATTTATTTATGAAGCCCTTTATATAAAACAACAAGCACCTGACCTTAATATTCAAAAGTTTCATCAACATGATATTCTAATCGACTGGCCAAGAATAACAAAATTCAACAACAATCTACTAGTATCCAGCCAAGAACAAACAGGCCCTCGACTAGAATCAACAAACGTACAATCGGATTGGCAACAAACTGAAGTGGAAATAACAGAGGTGCATACGGTGACAGAAGTCTCCAAACAAAATGAGCGTTTAACACTGCAATCCACACTGGCGCTGTTACCATCTGGAAATTATAAATTTGCGCAACAAGGTGAAACGATCGACGGCACTGGGAAAAATAACACTTTTTCATGTAACAGTAAACAATGCGTACAAATGGTTATTTCTCAAGCCATCAAAACCATAATGACCAAATCTCAGACATCACTTTGCAATACTGCGAGAATGACCTTTACATGCAAACACACACACACAAACACAAACGCATACACACTCACCAACTAGCCAAAACAAGAAACAGAAGTAAAAACGAGTCAGATTTGTTAGCACTAGCATAATCATTTGAAAACCCAAACGGAAAGTAAAACCTCCTGCACTATAACGATAACTCACACTATATAATATATATACCGAGTCTGCAAACCTAGTAATGTACATTTTCTGTACAATAATGTTAGTATCGGTTACTAACACAATAGCAATAGTGTTAGTATCCTTTACAGACTCGGCATATATATTATATAGTGTGAGTTAGCGTTGAAGTCGCATTGTCGTAGTCTTTATATGATGTTAGCTTCACTATTGCAGGTTTACAAATTCGTCTAGCAGATTGTACCGTCCTATTATTCCACATTCTTCGACCAAATATATAGTGGTTAAAGGGCGTAGTACCGGCTCCTACTGATGAGTCGCCAGTAAGTACGAAACGAATGTGCATGAGATTATACTTTCCGTTCATGCTGCCTTTGGTTTATCCTTCTGATCAGAACTGAGCTTTTATTATTTTTTGTGCATTTTTAAGTTTTCACTTCATAATTTTCTTAACCGATAAATTATTTAATTTAAAAATTTGATGGAAATATTCAATTTAGCCTAGACAGGTGTAGCCTGATATGCCTCAATTGTTATTTAGAAACTTCCTATAGTGTTTGAAAAATATTGTCTAAATACCATCATTATAAATGATTTCAATTATTGGCATCACCACGTGTACGATGACAATTTGCTTAATTGCATTACGTGGCCTGGATTTGCGACCGCTGTGAAAGGGTTCTGTTTGTGTTTCAACACACGCCTTTCAGCTGAAACTTCAGTCAAATACAAACTAAATGAGGATGCAATAGACTGAAATCCGTATTCAGATTTAAAACGTTATATAGGAAAATTGTGGCATGATCCTTGTTAGTCAGTTTGCCGTCGTTCTCTGATAAGTTCTAAGCGCTTCTACGCGTTCGACAGCGTGTTGCCTGATATTCCAATCATTATCAGCATCATGTTCGGCCATACGATAGCCAATAGTAACTAATGTTTTACTGTCATATAAGTAAAAGAAGCAAAACTAAAAACAAGAAAATGTTTACAAATAAAAACAAGAAAACATTATTTAGGCATAAAAATTACTAGTAAGATTTACGAGAGACAGAGAGAGAGAGAGAGTGCCTAGTTAATATGAGTATATTTATTCTAGAAAATACACAGAAATGAGGCAAACTAAACCTCTACACAATACCATCACGGACAATTCAGCCTTAAGGCAAGTCAAACTCAGCAATACAGTGTATCACGTCACAAGCAAAACCAAATCTTGCAGCTAACTCTGTCCTAATAAGAAATGAAAATTACGAATATAATTCTACTAGAAATATGCATCAAGATCGTCACTGTGCTCGAGTCGATGCCATATTGCGCAGGGTATCTAACCAAGGCTTATGATGCGCAAGTGGACACTATCCTAACAGATGTCAATGACATCGACTGTTTCTGACATGTATAAATCTGCCCACCTTGTTTTTACGCCAATCTGGCTTTGGATAAGAGAGCAGAGCTCTACTGGGCAATCGAATTTAACGCATAGGCAAAACGTGACCGAGCCAACGAAGTTGATGGAGCCTTATTAGTTCTTCATTTTTGATATCATAGAAGAACATATTTAACTAAATTGCATTCCATTATTTCTCATTTCCGGAAACTAAATCTATCCTCATTTAGTTCCATCGTGTATAAATAAATTATTACGATCGGACTATGCTCCAGGATAGCTTAAACCATAGACAGATCTGGTCAAGGTTTAATAATATGCAAATTTAATTTCTTTACATAGACTCCAATTTATTTTTGTGTATTCTACAGTTCTGCTGTAAATATAAGATCGCTTATTGCCAAACACTTAAATATTTTGCTTATTCGCTTAAAGACATACCACAAAATTGTTAATCTTAAAAATCGTGACAATTTACAACCAACAAATTTCATTGCTTACATTAATACCTTTTCCCTATAAACCAATTTATTGATATTCACTGGACGTGATAATTCATATAGGTACTTATTCGGCTAGTAAAATGCAAAAGAGTTTCGAGATTTATTTTAAAAACATTTAAAGTATTAAAAATATTACAATCATCAAATTGCAATACCTTAGTCTGTCTAAATATAAATATATATCATATAAATACAGAAGCCGTATGTAACATTGTTTCCAAGTTCGAGGTTCGGGTTCAGCTACGCACGTCTTCCTTACCATTACTTAATTCCCTATGGAATAAT